>PVLA01006295.1:0-45000 GCA_004027455.1 Hydrochoerus hydrochaeris
GTGTGTGTGTGTGTGTGTGTGTGTGTGTGTGTGTGTGTGTGTGTCTGTCTGTCTGTCTGTGTGTCTGTCTGTCTGTATTTGTGGTACTGGGGAATGGGATTGAGGTCCTTTACAGAGCTGTAGCTTCTCCTCACTTGTCTCTCTGTCTCTGTTTGTTTTTCCCTCTCTCCTTCTCTCTCTCTCTCTCATGACAGCATCTCAGTAAATCACCCAGGCTTGTGATCACCCTGCTTCAGCCCCAGCCGCCTAGCCTGGACTCTGGGTGTGTGGGGTCAGGGCATACCTTCGTTACAAGCTGTAAAATGTCTAATCTCTTTTCCAGAATGGCCTCATGGCCACTGCACCTTTGCCCACTCTTTTCACACTGTTGGCCAATGCCAGTGAAATTGACTGCAGTAACACCCACATCCGCCATGAGCTTTCCAGCCTGACCCCTTGGCCACGGCTTCCACAATTCCGCTTTTCACAGCACTGATTTTTCAATTAAATTTGTGAAGAGAAATAAGCCTCTCAGATACTTTGCTTTGTAAATTAATTAGAAATAATGGCCATTTGAACTCAGCTATATGCATTTAAAGTTCTGAGGACAGGAATATCATTTTATATATCAGTGTAAAAATCTTTTATTTGCTTTTTTTCAAATTTTTGTAGTTCTGTAACTGGGTACTTATCTTTGACTAATATATGATAATATATGGTCACAAAACCTCAGTTGTTGATTTCAGTTGCTTAGTTTTTTACCAAAAAGATAAGATGTACCTTTTGTAGGAATAAAATTATGAATTGACTTTATGTTTAATATTTTATGGTCTTATTTTCACAAATGGACAAAAATGGAATAATTACTTTGGAGTAGTGATTGTTTTCTTGAAATGTAACTGTCATTCAAGACTAAAATATAATATTATGTTTCCCTGCAAGAAATATTCTCTAGATTTCATAAATACATAGTGGGTATAATTTTTTTCCTGAAACACATTGTAATACTAGTAATTTATATTAATGATATTAGTATTTATTAAAGGATTATTTGTTTATCTCTGGTAGGTTATTACAATTGGAAAACATGTTAAAGGATACCATTACATCATTGCGAATCTGGTAGGTAAACTGATTCCTATTTATTATTTCACTACTCTTTCTTAACTCAGCTTTGATCACTCACTGTTTATTAGTGGTGTTCTACAAATGTTATTTTGATCTATCCATGAGGTTAGAAGTGGCAGTAGGTTCTCAATTTACCATATTTTAAACAGATTTTCAATGTGTTTACACCCCATTTGACATATCCAATTAATTTCCTACTATAAAAACTGTTGTAAATTTTTATAGAATGGTATTTGACTTAACAAATTAGAAGACATAGTTTCACTAAAGGGAAATTTTCAAAAATATGTAAAATATTACCATCACAATATTTCCTCATTTCTCACTGTAACTTGTATTTTACAAACTTTGCCTTATGTATATTTCCTTAAAGTTTTAGTACATGTAATATGTGAAATAGTTTCACATTTGTGAAAATATATTTTATTGCACAATTAGTCCTGGATATATGAGAATATCATTAATATAACACATTGTGCAGTATGTAGTGGCAGTATTTTGTGAATTATTTATTTCCGACTTCCTGCTTACTATGTTATTAACTGCATGAGAATTGAATTCCTCTATCTGATCCCTCTCTCATCAGGATTCTTGTCAAACTGAGATCATCCTGAAATGACAGAAGAGCCCAGGGTATTTCCCTTTAGGTATACTCAGAGTCAGCAGTTTAGAGCACTTAGTAGATATTTTTTCAGAATGGCTCAGTGTTAATGTGAAATTAGGCTTTTATTGTTTCAAAAGGGCTGACTCTGAGGCTGATGTGACCCTGTGTGACTGAGATTAAACTCCCCTCCCCGCTTGCCCAGCCTCAGAAAACAGAGACAAGAATCGGGGAAACCGTCAGAATGCACAAGCTTGTGTAACACAGCAAACTTGATTCTGAGGCGGAAAATGCAAGCTTATTTGAAATAGCACAATAGGACTCAGAAAAGGTTTTCTATTATACAAATATAGATTTGGTGTGTGATTTCTCAAGTATCTGACTGTTCATCAGTGATGAGGCAAAGAGATTAAAATCAAAACGAAAACCACAGCTGTAGTGTGTCTCTACTGTTTTTACTTGAGGTGGTATCAGCCACTTAGCATGTTGGATTTCGAACCAACATGCAATGGGAGAAGGTGGTCATTTCAGGTGAAATCACCATTTGGCAGTGATATTTCTAAGGACTACACAGACTACAGCATTTTCCCCTTGAGTGTACTGAGGGGGTTCAGGGGACCCTGCAGAGAGGTGACAGTGAAAGCGAAGGGAACCCCAGGCCCCGGCTCTGCAGAGCCCCTCCGTGTCAGTGGCGAGCAGCGGGGTCTGCAGAGCCTCCTGTGGACCCTGCCATTTGACAAACAGCTCACAGCTGCTTTGAAAGCTGTGGTCTTGAAACACCCAGATGGAGAGGATTACATTGCAACACTGAGAAATAATGACAGAAGTCGGCTCATCAGTTTGAACGTCGATCTGCGACTCTGTGAGAGATGGGAAAGAAGGGTTAGAATGATCAAAGTCATTCAAAGAAGGAAGCTTATGCTGCTGACATTTTTCTGGGGAATCATCTACTGGTTATTGAATCTGGTTGCAAATTCTGCTTTTACTTTTATTTTTTCTGAAACCTTGCTTTCCTCATCCTGAGGAACTTCTGGCGAATCAATAAGTTGAATGAAAAATTTTGCTGCAATTTCTGGGAATTTAGAGGACACTCGGCAATTTCACTGACACTGGAAGTGGAATAGTACCACCCAGAGTGAAGGGCTTCCTCCTCCACACCCTGGACTGAGCCTCTCCCTGCCCTCCTGGCTTCTATCTCGTGAGCCGGAGTGGGTGATCCTGGAGGAGAGAATTAGCTGCGGATGTGATTAGTGACCTGCTTCGAACAGGATGGCCAAATGCCATGAGGAGTTCCTGGTTCAGAGTTTGAAAGGATAACTAGTCCATGGGGTTAGGAGAGAGGGGACATGCGAGCATTGGGTTCTCATTTCTTCAACCATGCTGGTCGTGAGGATTTAACTGAATTCAGTTCCTGAAGAAGCAATGGTTCCACAGTCCTGGTAACTTTACGTATCTCCACATTCAGTGTTTAGACTTTTGCAGGCCATTGGGTAGGACCTACCTTCTCTTCTGAAACCCTGGAAATGAATCCTCAGGAGCAGTCATTTCCATCTATGTCATTAACCCTCGACGCCTCTACTATGGCTCTTCTTTTTTATTTTTTCTTCCTCTTCTTGTTATGAATTGACAAAGTTCAGAGAGGAAGAAAGGAAATTTGGAGGAAAGCAGATATTCACTAAAGCCACCTTAAAATTGTTCCTGAGGTTTTGGTTGAAAGGGTTGTTTGTAAAGATGTTAGTAAATGGCTGAAAATGATGTGAAACTCATAAAGGAAGAGAAAATGAGCACGAAACCATCAAGGGTGCAAAATTTTGACAAAGTGTTCTCAGGACACAGAGTTGATGATGGGCAGGAAAAGGAAGGGAAAACTCAGTGTTGGCAGAGAGGATGCAGACGGGCCCGGGCCTGCCCTTTCTGCACTGCCTGTGACGTCCTTCCTGGGAGGTGCAGGAACCATGGACAGCCAGATGAACAAGTGGGCAGAAGTGAGACGTGTCTCAGTAGTTCTCCTGGAGGAGCCTGACACTGCCAGTCAGTATTCTCAGGAGGATCACAAAGCACGTGACAAGCATGGCAGGAAGGAGTAGGGTGGCATGACTGTGATTAAGAGTGGGGTGGGGAGTTCAGTTGGACCCTCAGGGCTCTGTGTTGCATAAATCACATTACTTTTTGCCGTGAAAGACAAGATAGAGGCGTCTCTGTACCCAGATTCCAGTTACTTTTGACACGTTAACCATGGGCAGCTCTGCCGGACAGGTTGTGGGTCTGAACTGTTGGCCAAAGCCTGTAGGGAACAGGGGCACTGATTTCCTCCACAAATGGATCTCAGGAAAGTGGGGCCGTCGCCAAGTGTCCTCGGTACAGGGTTAGGTTCAGAGTCTTTTGTAGGAAGGGACTGGACACTTCAGACCACCAGAGAGGGCTGCAAGCCCTGCTCCCTGAGTGCCTACTCTTTGCTTGACCGAGCTGCTTTCTAGAGAATATGAATTGGGGAAGTTCTGGATACTCTAGAGACATGGACAAACACACACAGCAGTTAGTGGACGTTCCCATGTGGAATCCAAACCTGCTGTGGCTCATCCACTGCCCTCTCTCTAGAGTTTAAGCAGACATACACAAGTGTGTAGGAGACAGGGATCCCAGTGGAACCGCGTGGCCCAGAGGACAGGGAAACAGATATGGCCAAGCCCCTTCTGTCCACCCTGCCTGGTCATCCAGTGAAGCATGCTTGGACATGGTCTGACAGATGCATGGAGGAATGGCAGTAGTGATGCCCTGCCTCCCTCTGAAATAACTAAGCATGACAGGCATTCAAGGGAAACTTCTCCAGGAAGCGTGAAAAGTGCAATAGAAAACAAAACAAAATTAAAATGAACAAAAGACACAAACAAAAGACAGAGAAACAGAACCAGGGGTGGAAACAAAAGAAAAAATGTTTAAAATGCATAATTAATAGCTACAGAAAAACAGAGACAAACAAATTACCTACAAAAAGAAAAAAATATTTTATAAACAAGAAAAAAGGAAAATAAGAGCTATGGAAAGTTAACCGATTTTATTTATTTAACAAGTTAAATTAACTACATGACCTTGAGGCTGAAGTTGAAGAACATTCTGGATTATATAACAAAGTGACAATGTGATATAGGAAAGCATAGAACCCATAAGAGATTAGACAATGGATTTAAGGATATAATATCTCAGTAAGAGCCATGCTAGACAGAGAGACAAATGAAAATACGAGAAGGGAAATGGGCAGAATCACTTTGAAAACATCCAGTGTGAATGGACACAGTTAGCCCATTGGACACACAGGAACTGGCAGAAGAGCAACTTAGTGAAAATTTCCTTGTGATATTTTGAGATAAAGAAAAGATTTCGAAGGTCTTTTTGGAGGCGTAGGGAGTTGGTAGAAGTGACAAGCAGTTCCCACACAAAGAAGAGTTAGAAATGACTTTTTTTCCCTATAGCAACGATGAAAAATAAAAGCCAGTGGACAGTGCCTTCCAGTTACAAAATTTTCACCTAAACATTCCACATTGAGACAGGATACTGATCAAGCATCAGGGTAAAATAAAGTCATTTCAACCAGGCGCTGGGTCCAAAAATTTGCCTCCAGTGTGTCTTAGGAAACTCCTGGGGGATGCAACAGAAGAAAGAAACAGTGCAAAGGAGAGAATCACAGCAAGCAGCCAGGTTACCCTCAGAAAAGAAACTAAGCAATTCAGGGTCACTCCACATTGACGGCTGCAGGGTAGATGGGAAGAGGACCCCATTCAGATCCCGGGGCTGAGGAGGACTCTGCAAATCAGATGTTCAGGAAAAATTCGAATTTATTTCCTGCCCTGTTCGACTGTTTATTCTCTAAAGAAGCTTTCTTCTTCCTTATGTGAAATGTTTTCGTGGAACTACTGGAAAAAATAAAGGATAGGCATGGAAAACATTTTAGTAGCAAATAAAGGAGACAGTTGCTAACATTGCAATGAAAAATGTTGAAGGAAGAAAATGAGATACTGGTCTCATTTGGCTTTGCTTGTGAATAATGCTTCCAATTATCCATTTGTAAACCGTACGTGTTGGGTGAGATGGCTGAGGAGATAAATGGCCTGTGATATAAGTGAGTTACCAGCTCCTCTGACATAAACAAAAGTTCAGTAAAGTGTCTGCAATTGGCAAGTTGAGAAAGAGTAATATAAGTGTATCATGGAGAAACACAGATGTAAATGCGTGAAAAATGAGGGCACAGGAAGTGCAAGTGTTGAAGCAGCTTCAGGAGACCACGGAAACGATGGAGCAGAGACTCTGATTTTTGTTATACATTTTTTTCGTTGTTTGTCTTCTTCTGGTAAAAATGCAAACAAAATCGTGAACCAACAAAAGGCAGTTACCATTCTCTTGGCAAAATAGCAATGTATTTTAATGTCAACAAGAAAGAAAAGACATTGTGCAAAATAATAAAGAAGTATAAAATGCAAAGATGCATATAACTGGGATAATTTGGAATAATGACATATTGAAACAAAAGTCCTTTTAACAGGGTTTGAAGTCAGTGCAGAGAACACATGATAGTTTTATTGGTGAGTGAATTCATTCTGATAATGTAAGACAAATTGTTTTCATATGTTTTCTAAAACTAATTTTAGGAGTTTCTGGGCATTTAAGACTTCTGTTCTCATTTTAAAGATATTTGTGTAATGTGAGTGAAGGATCAATTTAATAAGAATGATTGACAAGGCTGCCTTCTGAACTGTGTGTTTCCTGGCTATAAGCAGCTGTAGCTGTATGAGAAATTTCTCAGCAAGACCGAGAAATTTTATGTAACTACTACTGTGAGAGTCATGTGATCCAAGGTTGGCCGCAACCTTTCTATCATGTATTCTTTGAAATATATAAAAACCCGTCATGCAGAATTGTGTGTTCAATGGTAAATTCCATTTGAATGACCCACGTGTGTTCTGTGCCTAGGGATTTACTGACGGCGACCTATTAAAAATTCAATTTGGTGGTGCAAACGTGTCTGGATTCCAAATAGTGGACTATGACGACTCCTTGGTGTCTAAGTTCATAGAAAGATGGTCGACACTGGAAGAAAAAGAGTATCCGGGAGCTCACACATCTACCATTAAGGTTGGCTTTTGTTTCTGTTTTCCTGTCTTGAGGGGAGATGAAAGAAGGCATAGAGAACACAGTGCAATTATGACAAATACAAAGAGTGCTAACCCTGGTTTTCATCTTCTGTTTAAGATACAACCAGTACATCTTTACCATATTACTCTTCAGTGACATTTTTATATGCTTTCATTTATTTATCTGTTGAGAATCTTTTTATGTTGGGTGGATTCTGACCCAGGTATCTTCGTGGTAAACAAAAAGAAAGTATTCAATCTACTCACAAGGTAGTAGGTGAAAGACAGGAAGCTTTGAGAGAATTCCATAAAGGAAGGGAACAGAGAATCCAGAAAGACACTGGGTGAGACTACCTTAAAATATGTGTGCTGGAAACACCACTGTGAGAAGGAAATTCTCAATATACAATTTGAAGAACAAAAGGAAGCCTGGATGCTGCTGAGAAAACACCATTTACAAATAAAGAACAATAGATGCCACTGTGTCCTAATCTTCAAAATAATTAGCTGCAGACAGAACCGGCAATAGACATATGATCATATCCACAAAATGTGTGCCTGTGTGTGTGTGTGTGTGTGTGTGTATGCATGTGCAAACTAACTTCTGATAAATATCCTGGCCTCTGAGATACTGTACAGTGCAGATAATAATCTCGGTTTACCTTAATAATTTAAAAATAAGTATAATGCTTATGTAGTCAAAAGATATTTGAATGCTAATTATAGTAACTGTCAGGATGTAAAAGCTGTGTGGATTCGCTTTGTTTTCCATGGGTTCCAACACACTGAGATCCTCATTTGTTTATGCAGAACATTTCTGTCTTCATTCGAGTGTTGTATATTTCCACTGTTAACAGGAAGACTTCTGTCTTCCACTGCTGTCCTCTTTCGGAGCAGACTCAGCTGAGAGCCAGGAGGTGAGTGAGAGGCATGAAGGGAGGGTGTGGCTCACACTCTGTGAAGACAGAGATTAGGGAGAGCAGAAGCAGACGGTGTAGAACGTGACCAGACGTCCGATGACTCTGTTTGTTTATTGGTGTATGAGAAACCAGATTGCGTGTGCGGAAGTCAGAGAGGTGAAGTCCGCTTAGTCACAGAGGAGCGGGTATCACCTCGGAGATCAGGGGATTTGGCTATGAATAAATGCCCTGCTGCAGGAATGAGCTCGGATAGCAACCAGGTGCTCTGAGGTTTCTACCTAGGGATGGACAGTGGGGTCCTTGTGATTTTCAGTCAGTTTCAGAAGAGCACCCCACAGCAGGTTCAAAAAGTTGCCATGAACTAATGTTGGTCTGCAGAGTCGATGACTTCCTCTTTGATGACTGTGACCTAGGATGGTACTGAGGCGGCTCGCGGTGTGATTGGTGGGGTCAGTGTCGGGGCGTCTGCATCAGTGCTTCTTGCAAGGCCACCGGATGGTCCTCCTGGGGAGACTCAGGCTTCCCTCTGCGTGGAGGTGGTCAGTCTAAGCCCTCTGCTAAGGCCTGCCTGTGTCACCTGTGCTGCTAGGGAGCCTCTCACACTCCTGTGGAATGTTCCAGTCATTGTGCTGCCCCCACTGCTGCCTGCTGTGGGAGTGTGAAAGGGAAATGAGATTGGCTTTTTTTCTCCTGGAAACCTTATCATTATTCAGGTTCCTGTGTTTTGCATCAGAATGCATGGTGTGTACGTGGGGGTGAGAGATCTCTTGGCAATGTCTTCTGTTAACATTTACCCCAAAGCTTCTGCCAGATTTCACTCTGCTGAGAGACAACAGGGTGACCTTTCTTTGCTCCCTCCCACAGTGGCATTTCTGTCCCATGTCCATGGTGCTTGCCTGTTGGTGGCCTTTGCTAATTTTCAGGGAGCTCACCGGGGCCTACCGTTGTGAGGTGTTGTGTACCCAGGGGTCCGGGGGTCCGGGGTTTGCTTCTGCCCTGTGGGTCATGGCTGCTGCTTCCCAAGTTGCTATCAAGGTTAAATAACATTTAAAAATGTTTTCATAGTAGTCAAAGCCTTTGTGCCAATAAAGGTTAATTCCTTTCCCACTCCCATCCTAGACCAGCCGATTGTAAAGGTCTTTTCAACTTTAACATTTTGTGATCCTTTTACTTTCCTCCCACAGACACCTTTTATAAAGCCATCCAAATTTCATAAAAATTACTGAAAACCCCAGAGAAGGGTGTACATATGGATGTGTGGACCTCATGCTAAAACAGGCACATAATGCTCATGGACCAGAGGGCCAGGAATTGAGTATAAACAAGAAAAGAAGTGAAAATGTAGGAAGCCTGCACTTGGGGACCCACAGCCTATAACAGGGAGACAGATGCATCACAAACCCTAAACACATCAGTGGCAGAGGATGACGGGGGCTGGGGGTGCAGCTCAGTGGCACAGCACCTGCCGGGCCTCTCAGTGATGCCCTGGGTTTGATTCCCAGGCCTCCAGTGTGATGAACAGAAATTTGCCCATTCCCTGTAGATGGTTAGGACAGAGAAGGGAAGGGAGGTCAGAGAACGCTGTCTCAGGTGGGTCACCTGAGTCATGGTGTTCTGCGTGCGACTACAGACAGGGACTGGGAGAGTCCTTGGTAAAGAACTAGAAGGGCAGAGTCAATGTGACACAACAGCACAGCAGATGCAAAGAATGATACATTTTTGGCGGAAGCAAGCGCTTCAGTATTTGGAACAGGCAAGAGGGGCGTGTTGTAAGCGAGAAGGGTACTGAGTCGTCTGCAGGTGTAACAGACAGTGACTGCAACATGCAGGGGTCCCCTGTCCCTTAATCACAAGGGTCACATGCTAAGCCTCCAGGTGGATGCTTGAAACCGTGAACAGTATCCATCTCATTGCTCTTTTCCTGTAATAGATATTTAGGATAAAGTTTAAACTAAGCACAGTAACAGATTAATCATACTAACTAATAACACAATAGGGCAATTATGACCCTGTGCTGTGGTAAATGTTACATGAATGCGGTTTGTCAGCACATCTCATTACACCGTAGTCACTGCTTTTCTGCCCCTCACAACTGGAGACGCTACAATGCCGAGGAGGTAAGGTGAAGGACACTGAGGACACAGTTATTGTGACCTCAGCCTGCAGTGGTTTCTCTCCTAATTTGCTGAAAACCTTTGAAGTTTCTCTTGAAGAATGTACATGATGGCTTCTCTGGAGAGAACCAAGTGGCCAGCAGTGCTACTCTTGCATTTGGGGTGATTATTAAGTGAGCTAACGGTCACTGGCACACAGAGGCTGCCCACACTCAGTGGACCTTCTAACCAAGCTACCGAGTGGCAGCCAGGGGAGTGGTGCTCCTGGCACAGAAGCGGTGAGAAGAGGAAGCAGGAGCCGGTCTGCGGTGGAGTGGAGTGGGCTGGCGTGAGATCACAACAAGACACGGTTTAACATTGGTAAATTATTTACTTCCAGAATTTCTCATTTCCTAGTTGCAAACCGTGGAAATAAAAAGTGCAGATGTGGGAAAAATGCTGACATGCCTTCATGCAGTTTTCTGCATCCATAGGCAGAAGAAAGGGGGAAGCGCTGTCCAGGGTCCTCTGCAGCATTCTCCGGGTTCATTAACATGGTCTCAGTGTGTGATTTACTTAGGGAAAAAGAGCAAAAATAGGTCTAATGAGATTATTTCTAATGAGGTTACTTCCTCTGAAATGTTTTTTTTCGGTCATTAACTATATCAGGTACATTGTCTGGTGTTTAAATCACATTTTACTACTTTACAATAAAAACTAGTGCTATAGGCACGAAAAGCTATAAAAGTACATTTTATTACATCAAATTCCTTCCATAACTAGGCCTTAAAAGTTACATTAAGATGTAGGAATAATAAATAAATGATTATGCCTAAGTATTTTTTGTCTATCCTAAAAGTTAATTCAGCTTCCCATAGTTTCTTAATTAAAATAAATTTTATTCAATAAATACAAAGTGAATAGTCAGCTTTAATACTTAACAAGATTTAATAAGCAGCAAATACAATTACAGTATGTAAAGTTTTTCATCCTTCTATAAATACAAAAAAATTACCCTAGCATCACAGTAACGGAGATTTTAAATTTGACTTTCCCTAGTATACTAACAATTTGATAAAAATATACGGTTATCCATTCAACACATATTTATTGAATTTGTAGCCCTTAATTGACTTAATTATAGGTGTTTTGTTCTTCGAGGAATTAAGCTTTCAGGGCGGAAGCCAGCAATCACTTGGGAGCAGTGACAGAAATTCTACAGATCTCTCCCACTTTCAGGGTCACCATGGAATTCCGGGTTTCCTCTGTGCATGGCCTGTGCTTTCAGTCTCTCCTTTCTCCTTGATGTCAACTCCCCACTTCAGCTGTTACTCAGATCAAAAACGTGAAGGCGTCCTTGCCTGCTCTCCTCCCCTGGTAGCCCACGTCCCATCTGTCAGGAAACGCTGTCAGCTCTGCTCAGTTCCGCCCGCCTCCTCTGTGCCCGCCTGCATCCGGCCACCACGCCTGCATCTGCCAGGACCGGTGCCAGGGTCTCCTGAACTGGGTTCCCTTCTCCCACTCTTGTCCTCCTTGCCTTCCATGTCTGGTCCTCAGGAACCCTAAAAAAGAGCATGTCACAGGGCTGCTCCACACACGCTGGTACCTTTCCGTTCCACTTGGCGTGAAAGCCAGGGTCATCACGCCGGCTCCAGAGTCCCTGAATGCTCTACCAGCAGTCTCGTGACCTAATGTCTCAGCTCCAACTTCCCTTGCTCTCAGCTTTTTCTACCTTGGGCTTCTTGATCTTTTTCCTGCACCTCAGGGGCTCTGTGCAGCTTCCTGAATGGGCCGAGCTACACTCACATCTCTGCATGGCTAAGCCTGTCATCCCCTTTGGTCTTTGCTTCAGTGCCCAAGAAGCCACTGGTGGGCTATGTATTGAAAACTGTGTCCCTGGACCAGCTGGGGACAGACCCCTGCTCCGGCTTCTCTTCCATTTCTGCAGCCCCGTGTGCTCTAATAACTTGTTCCACATAGATGTTAATTGCCTGTCTCCTGCTTGAACATCAGAACCCTCTTTTGTCTGTGTGCTTAATCATACACCCTCGGCCTTTTAGCTTGGTGCTTCCCATGCGGTGCCTATGTACCCACTGTGTTCTGAATGAGCAAGTGGAGGAAGGCGAAGGTACTGCTGTCAGAACCCTGGAATCCGGTGTCTTGGAGGTAAAAAAAGGCCGCATGGGAGCAGCGGCGTGGAACCTGAGGCGCGAACAGAACTGGGAGGTGGCAGAGAGTGGGAGGAACAGCAGCTGTAGGTGGAGGAAATAGGATTGGTGTCGTCTCCGAGGCAGGGAAGACAGACACACTTCCAGCAAGCTGAAGGCCGCGCGGGCTGTTTGAAAGGAAGGGTGGGAACTGACGCTCTGGAACCTGCAGAACCCAGACCTGGGGCAGAGCTCTGGGGTAGAGCACTCAGCCGGCTTCAGATCTCCTGGACCCCAGGTGCCAGACGCGGTGGGGGTTCTGAGGACATTCCGAGAGTGGCAGGGGAGCCTGGGAGCAAGGGCTGGTCAGCGGTCACGGTCAGGATGCCATGTGACTGCGATTACTGGGGCACCTTGGTGACAAGAGAAGGTGGCATTGTGGGTGGAGGCAGGGACCCTGCAAAACTGTCCTGCTGAGATCCAGGGTTTTCAGCATTGAGGATGTGACAGGTGGAAGGGCAGAAACAGATGAGTTGTTATTTGCACCATTTCTTTTAATTTCCTTATCTATAAACAAAATAGTCATTGCAAACAAATAAACAAGTACTCATGGAATGTACTGGTAGCTGTAAAAGCCAGACTCCGAGAGGCATTGTCCCTTGTTTGCATCTTCCTGGCCTGGACCTTGGGAACTGGTCTCCACAGAGCAGGTGCCCTGGAAATGTTTGCAGACTTGAGCAATGTGCTGCATAAAGTAAGTAAACACTTTGAAAATATCACCCTGCTGAGAACGAAAAAATGGAATGACCCTTGCTATGCTTGAATTTGGTTTGAATTTCTATCAGGGCATCAGGATGTTCTGTTAGTCAGTGGTAGTAGGAGAATCCTGAGTTGTTTTACTGGATGAAATGTTAAGTGACAGAAATCTGACCAAGCTTTTCCAAGCACTGGGACTTACATGTGGGGCCATCAAAGTAGGTATTTTACTTTCCTGAAAAATTTTTAGATAGAGACAGATTATAACCTTGATTTTTCACCATCTAGAAAAACAGTTACAAAAACTTGTATTTTGTGATAGATTTTTGGTGTGTTGGTGTCTCCCACAGCATGGGAGATGGGGTAGTCCATCCCACTGTGTGACATAATAGCTCCTCTTCCACTTTTGTGTCTTTGATGTCCCACCAGTGTTGAGGAATTCAATGGTAATCCAGCATTGATATTTGCGTGGCATTTTGAATAATGGTTTTCTTACAAAAATCCCATTTTACCCAAGAAGCGACTTAGCACACACCTTGAAACTTCCTTAATTGCTGTCCTAGGAGAGTTATTAGGCCTGTCTGGAAATAGCATAATCTTTTTTAGTCTAGTAATTAGTAGTGTGCATTCAATGATACCCTGGTGGCCTAATAGGATTAATTTGAGTGTTTGAGCTGACCAAAATGACAGCTGATCCACTGCCATTTACCTAAGGCATTTATTTTACCTACCACAACCCAGGAGCTTGACCAGATTTATTATGTATTTTGTATTTTAAAAACTGTGTGTATGATTAAAATCAACCCATAAGTTTAAAAAATTTATATTGATAAGATTACATATTTTTAAAAATTTCATTGAAAAATATGTATGATACTATGGAAATAAGTTACTAACATTTGTAATTATAATGCAGCTTATCTGGGCTTGTTATTAGTTCCCACATTTCTTTATTTGTAAAAAGACCAAGTGTAGATCTCTAAGATTTCTCCCCAATTTCTAATGCTGATTATGTGAAAAACTAATTAAGGTCCTCAATAAAATTGACAGTAGTATTTCCAATTTTTGCTGAGTCTCTGATATCACACGTGCTTCTGCCATCTTGAAAAGTCATGCAGGTAAACATCTTTGATTTCCAGATGCCTGAGTTGGAGCTAAATCACCCTGAATAACATGAGCTTTTCACAGATGGTGAAATTTAAGCAACCATTACACGCAAGGGGTGGGGAGAGGAAAAGAGTGATTTACATAGCTAACAAAATAAAAGCACTTCCTCTCAGGATCCCTTTCACTGTGGTGCACCCGAACCCGGCACTGCTTTGATCCAAATTTCTTTTTTCTGTCTGGCTAAATCTGATGAGCTTGATGTGAATATCTGAATACTTAAGCATGTAATTCTGGGTTTCAGAATAGAAAGGGCTTAGACTTCAGTTAGGACATTCAGTGAAGGTCAAGAGTCAGCCTTGGGAATTTAGGCCAAGACTGTGTTGCTTTTAATGCATCACTTTTACATGAAGAACTTTTCTTCACCACGGGCTAAACTTACTTTTATTACTCATAAAGAATAACGGAACCTGTTAATGTTGTTTCATTGTCAATGAAGCTCAGGTTTCACCCTTGGAAAATCTCTCCGGGCTTCTGTGCTCATCAAGGGTGTGGAGTTTTACGAAGAGTTTAGAAGGTGGTTTGCCTTTCTGCAGTGGAGTTTCAAAGGGCACATGCTCAAAACATTTTACAGTAAATTAAAGGTGACCTTATCCCAGACAGCCCTTTCCAGAGGGAAGACTGCAGCTGAATTTGAAATTAAGACAAGTGAATAATTTTAAATTTATACGGTATTTCCACCTACTCTTCTTTCTCCTAAAGAGTGATTTCTTTTGATTTTTGAATATTGTTAGGAATCTTAAAAAAATACTTTCCAGATTTTTCATACAGATTTACTTATTTTTTCTAAAGCTTGCCATTTTTGAGTCTGCCGATAATTATTTTGTAAAATGAAGAAACAGAATTATATTGTAAAAGACCCTCTAAAAATATAATTCAGTACATAATAATTTTATTTAAATAATTTGTGCTATCTAAAAATAGCTGTGTGAAGTTTACCAGGCCATACAACTTTTGACGTATTGAAAAATATTACACGATACATTTTCATGGAAAGTAAGTTGGGTCTAGAAAATTTTTTAAAATGGTAATTAGTCTAGGATTGCTGTTGAAATAGTTAAGTTGCAATTATCCCTCTGAGAATTTTTCAGAGCTTATAATATACTAGTGTAAGATCATTTTCTTTCTCGTTGGATTAAAGAACTGCATTCTGTGGGACAGAATAGTGACTCTTGAAAAATCATGAAAACAGACTAGTTTTACACCAAGAGAAGTGGTAATAAAAGAAAAAAGGAAGTGAAACTGTTGGCCCTTAGCTGTCATTCTTAGTATAGTTTCTAAGTCACCAAGCTTCTCATACCTCATCTACGCACTTATTGTATTATATTTCCCAAATAAGGTACAAACTCTCTCAGGGACGCTGGTGTTTTGAGTTTCCTGGGACTCAAGAATTCCTGCTCCAAATTAGGCAAGAGAGTGAAATAAAAGGAAAAAAAGGATAGGAAAGGAAAAAATGTAAATTATCATTACTCACAGATGACATGATACTGTACAGAGAAGTACAGTAAAAACTCCACCAAAAGATATCTAGATTTAATAACCAAATTCAGGAGTGTACCTGGATACAGAGTCAACACTCAAAAATCAATAACCTTCCTGTACACAATCCACAAACTTACTTAGAGAGAAATTAAGGAAAACACACCTTTCACAATAGCACCTCCTAAAATGTAATAGTTGGGAAGCAATCTAAGAAAGGAACTAAAAGATCTATACATTGAACATTTCAGTACTCTGAAATAAGAAATAAAAGAGGATGTCAGGAAATGGAAAGATAGTCTTGCTCTTGCCTAGGAAGAACCAACTTTGTGAAAATGGCCACAATCCCCAAGCTATTATACAGATTTAGTGCAATTCTGTTCAAAATAACATTAGCATATCTCACAGATCTAGAGAAAACATTCCTAAAATTCATCTGGACTCAAAAGAGACCTAGAATAGCAAAAGCAATCCTGGGGCAACAAGTCCAAGGCAGTGGGCGTCACAACCCCTGACTTTAAGCTCTATTACAAACCTGCTGTGACAAAATCAGCATGCTACTGCCAAAACAATAGACGTGAGAGGATCAATGGAATAGAATAGAAGATGAACACACAACTGCAAACACAATCAGCCTGCTTATCTTTGACAAATGGGACAAATCTCTACACTGGAAGAAAGATAGCCTCTCTAATAAATGGTGCTGGAAACAACTGGCTTTCTGTATGCCAAAGACTAACTAGACCCATGTCTATCCCCATGCACTTTACTAAAGTCAAAGTGAAACAAAGATCTAAATATTAAAAGCAGAAACACTAATGTACTAGAAGAGAAAATAGGTAGAAATCTTGAAGACATAGGGATAGCAGAGATTTCATGAATGAAAACCAAACTGTACAGGAATTACTGCAAAGTATTAAGCAACTGGGATCTCATCTTATGAAAAAGTTTTTGCACCTCAACAGAAATCATCAAGAAAGTGAAAAGAAAACCCATGAATTGGGAAAGAAAATTAACCAACTATCCCTCAGACAAAGGACTTCTAAAGAACTTTAAAAAAAAAGTCAAGTACCCCAGATTTAAAGACCTTATCCAAAAATGGGCATCTGAGATAAATATGCACTTCTCAGATGAAGAAATACAAATGAAAAATAAATACATGAAAAAAAGTTAAATATAACTGGTTATTTGAGAGATACAAATTAAAACAACACAGATTCCATCTCACTCCAGAAAGAATGGTTATCAACAAGAAATTGACCAATACCAAATGCGGGAGGGGCTGTGGGGGAAAAGGAGCCCTTCTCCACTGTTGGTGGGAGTGTAGACTGGTGCAACCACCGTGGAAATCAGTGTGGAGATTCCTCAAAAAACCTAGAAATAGAGGTCCCGTCGGACCCAGCTATTCCCCTTCTGAGCATTTTTCCAAAAGAATTGAAAAAAACATCATCCCGCAGTGATTTATGTGCATCCATGTTTACAGCATCACAATTTGTAATAACTAAATCTTGGAAACAACCCTAATGCCCATTAACTGAGCAATGGATAAAAAAGTTCTGATATTTTTATTCAATGGAGTACTCAGCCAGAAAGAAGGCTAAATTTGAGGATTTTACTGGCAAATGGATGCAGCCAGAGGCCATAATTATAAGTGAGATAGATCAGATTTGCATGTCTCCCTTGTATCAGAAACTGAAAAAGTAAGCAAGATCCAAAAGGTACAATAGATATTTTGAAAGTGAAAGGGGAAAAAACTGCTCAAAAGAAAGAACTGGGATGGGGGAAGGGAGAAAAGGAAGGGGAAAAAAATATATATATATATAAATAAGATAGCTAAAGTAATTGTACTACTCCTTCTATTAGTTCATTGAAAGGAACAGTTAGTGCTTATATTGTGAGATCAATTTTGCATGCCTATATCTGGTAATCCGAGCAACTCTTCTGAAGACAATACGCAGTGCAATAATCATTGTTAATTTCCTATCATCTTGTTTTGAAATTCTATATTGTTTTTATTGTTTTTTTAATTCTCTTTGAAATAAATAAAAATAAATAAAAGAATTCCTGCTCCAAAACTGTCCCCGGTGAACCCAGTTATAAATACCTCCCTGCACAGGACCACAGAGACATGGATTCAAACTTCGTCACGTCGTTTAGGGTCTCTGTAGTAAAGAAGTCATTATAACTGGGAATCTTCATGTGTAAAATTGGAGTGAAAATTCCCGTTTGCAGCACAGGGCTTTTTTGGGAGGACTTGCTCAAGTTGGCTACAGTAAGGGAACAGGAATTCATCCAGTTCCCCCGCAATTTCCAGCCCTCCAGTGACATAGAACCTCATCATTGTCTTACTAGAAAGCTTAGGTTCAAATAATGTAGTTAACCTGGAGCAGCAAATGATAAACTGTGAGGCTGAGTTTTCTTGCTTGATGCTACATACAGTGCTTTCTAAATTATACTCAGCCAAAATGAAAATTTCAAGGAACATTTAGAGACTATTGATAAGAAATTTTGTAACACATTAGTGTTACCTATATGTTGGTATTTTTAACTATTTTTCCTACTCAGTCTTGATGCAGATGGCAGTTGACTCAAGATGCCATTATTGTGACAATCCATAAAACTTTGTATTGATGTCAGTGTATCCTATTTTATATTCATAAAGTTAAGATGAAAATAGAACTTTCCATACCTTCCCTTCCCTTTTATGTCAGAAATGTCATATTCTGGTATCAGTATTACAGAGTGCTTTGCGTGATGAGTACTGGATATAACAAACATTTAAAAGGCATGCTCACTTTAGTTTTGAGAAAATAAGTCTCAATAAACATATACTTAAAATGGAATGAAAAAGTGCATTTGGGAAATGGACCATAAAGACAATATGACTGTGGAATAGCATTGCAAAGCATCAGGACACCCCACTGACATGTAAATCTGTAGCAGGCTGGGGATTTCACAGCACATAAACAGCAGAGCAGAGACTGAGCATTTGTTTTCGGAGAAGGTGATAGTTACATTGCTGTCATGTTCCCTTCAAATTAATTTACATCTACTCTAGTGAACTGGGGAATAAGAAGGAAATACTTAGGTATCTAATAAAAATGTGAACATACTTGTTTAGGAAAGGAAATGAGCCACCTGTGTGGACCACAAACCAGAAAGAACTCTGGATACACAAGCAGTCGATTTTCTCCCAGCCCAACATAGTGTTTCTGTGATTGTAACTTTTAATTTAAAATCATAATAGGCTGAAGACTTGATTGGATCTGAGCATTTGAAAGAGGCTGCAAGGATTTTCCTCCAGGTGTGCAAATGCCTGGAGTCAGAATGCTAACATCCTGACCGCACAGATCTAAATGCATTGAGTTCATTTGAGCTAATCTTACTTTTTTAAATGTAATTTACCAACATTTATAGACCTCTAAAACATTTGGTAGATAGATTTATCCTAGGAATGTGAGCAGGTTGATTCAATGAAGATTTTTGGCTTATTGCTAACATCATAATTTTTTAAAAACAAATTACAGTATCTTTTAGAATCCAATTATTCAATTAGGCTCCATTTGCTATTCAGAGATCTAGACATTATTTTCCCAGTTAAGTTGGCAATGAACTGATTGCTATATAAGAAGACTAATCAATGATTTTTTTCTGTCTGGGACAACAGGAACAGTTTAGTATAAGTTGAATAAATGGATCTGGAACAGGCTGTATTTTACCTACTTTCTTGTATGTCATGTTCAAAAGTAAATGTTACAGATTTTGCAAAATGGTAACAGGGAGTCAGTTTCTTGTTTTTTAGATCTATTTGGTTTGAGGTACCTAAGATTCTCAATGCAACCATTTGGGAGAAGATATCATGAGACATCCAGATACCTATTCAGGAAATGTTGAGAGATTCCTCAGAAAACTGAGAGTGTAAGACAGATTCACACGTGGGTCTACAGTGACACTGTAGCACAAAAGGAGGAATTTTAATTGGTGGCATCATTTAGAAAGAAAACATGCAGGTAGGGCTGAGGTGTAGCTCTGTGACAGAGTACAGGATTAGTATGTGTCAGGCCTTAAATTCAATCCCAGAAATTCCCCCAACCCCCAAGGAAACGTAGAAAATGTCCAGATAAATACAAATATCAGGCTCCTTCCTGTGGGCAGCCAGCATAGGCAGAGAGAACCAGACAGATCCGCCTCCACCTGCAGGCTGCTGCCACCAAAAGGCTCTTTTTTTTCTGCAGGCAGCCGGCAGGAGCAGGGACACACAGCAGGTAAGCCCGTGCACCATTGGAGGTCCTTGGTTCCTTTGGGGAGCCATCACCCACCCAGACAAACACACCCCTGCGTGCCTGCTACCATCAGGGGACTCCTGGTGTAAACATGCAGGCTGAGAGAAGCAGCCCTGCCTCCATGCACCGCTGGACATTGGGAAGTCCCAGTGTAGATGCACAGGTCTAGAGAAGTCCACCCATGCCCTGCTACCTCCCTGTAAATCTGGGGTCAGAGGAAACCAGGTGCCTGTCCCATTCTCCTACACATGGGAAATGCCTGGGGCACCACAACCAGTTTGTTAGGAGGAACCCAAGAGAATGCTGGGATTAAGGAGCAGAAGGCAATCTCAGACCTCTAGCCCACACAGAACAGGTCTGGGAGATACAGTCATGGAAGAAAATGGAAGTCACACACCTGAAATCTCTGAGAGGGTAGCAACTGAAGTAAGGAAACAACCTCATGAGACTATAAAAGCAGTCAAATCAGAAATAATGTCTCAGGTAAAAGAAGAAATCACAAACACACTGAAAGAATTGCTCAATATGTCTAAAGAAGACATAGATAAAAAAGAGGAGCATAGGAAAATGATGGAAACTTTGAATGAACAATGTAGAAAGGAATTACAATGCATGGAACACATTCAAAGAGGGATGCAGGAAATTAAAAAGTCAACTGAAGCCTGGGAAACCTGCTTGAAAGAGACAGAAAATAGACTTTCAAATCTTGACAGGATTGCAGCTAGCAATCATTAAAGGAAAGATCTCTTAAAAACGGCAAGGAATCAGGAAATAATTTGATGGCTGCAAAATGATGCAAAGAAACATAATTTAAGAGTGATAGGTCTCAGTGAAGAATCAGGGGTCAACACAAATGGAATAAAAAGGCGATTTACAGAAGTAATAGAAGAAAATTTCCCAAACATGGAAAAAGGATCTGGAATATAGATAAGTGAGGCATATAGAACACCAACTAGCCATAAGCAAAGTAAATCTACACCCAGACATACAATAATCAAGATCCCAGAAATTCAGCACAAGAACAGAGTATTAAAAGCTTTTAGAGAAAAGAAACAGATCACCTATGAAGGAAAACCAATCATAATCATGGCAGACTTGTCAACATGAACTATCAAGAAGAATTTGGAGTGAAGTGTTTCAAATCCTGAAAGAAAACGACTTCCAACCCAGATTGGCGTACCCTGCAAAACTTTCAAAACTGATGGCAAAATAAGATTCTTCCATGATAAAGAACAGCTGAAGGAATTCATGACAATCAAACCAACCCTACAAAGAGTGCTAAAGAATATTCTAGAGAGAGATAAAGTCGACCATGGTTCCAGGAACAGCAGCAGCAGAGGATCACCAAACAAGACAGGCAATTGAACGAAGGGGAAAAGTGGAGGGCCAATGACAGGAGGATGCAGGGCAGAGACAAACCAGTGTATGCTGGCTGTAACAATTAATGTAGATGGCCTCAGGTCAGCAATAAAAAGAAACACAGGGAGGGTGGATCAAGAAACAAGATCCATTGATGTATTTTACACAAGAAACATATTTAACTGGAAAGGAAATTCATAGACTGAAAATCAGAGGAGAGAAAATTATCCCATGTGACAGGAGAACAACAACAACAACAAAAAAAAGCAAAGGTAACTTACCCATCAACTGCAGAATGGATAAGAAAGGTATGGTATTTTCATACAATGGAAAGCTATACAGCTACAAATCAGAATATTCTCTAAGCTCTTATAGATAAATGGATACAACTGGAGATCACGTTCATGGTCAAAACAGTTTGAACTCATATGGATGAACCCCAGCATAAAAAACAGGAGTTAATGGGATCCAAAAAGCAAAATAGTTATTATAAAAGTGACAGGGGAGGAAACTCATGGGAGGGAAAGGTGGTAACTACTGTTAATTTCTTATTGCCTTGGCTTGACCACTTGTATTGTTTTTACAGTTTTGTTAGGTTTGGTTTGTTCTGCCTTGTCTTGTTAGACTTTACTGTGTCTGATGGTATGGGCAGCTATTTTTAACATACTGGGATGTATTATGGTAATCATGGTTGGTTTCCTTTTACCTTGTTTTGAAGTCTTATAATGCTTTCCTTCATTTGTTTGTGTTCTTTTGTTTGATTTTATTATGTGTGATGGAATGAACAGCTATTTTGAAGAAAACGAGACATTTTGGTAGCCATTGCTGATTTCCTATCATCTTGTTTTGAAGTCCTACCATGCTTTTATTCTTTTGTTTTGATTGGTTCTGTTCTGCTGTATTTTATTTGATTTTTATTATTTGTGATAGTATGGACAACTTTTTTGATGAAAATGAGATATTATAGTAACCACTGTTTATTTTCCTGTTATTTTTGAAGTCCTGTAATGCTTTCATTCTTTTGATTGGTTTTACACTATTTTGTTATGCTTGATTATTGCATGTGAAGATGTGCACAACTATTGTGCAGAAAAAAAGAGATATTATGGTAGTCACTGTTGATATCTTGTTGTCTTGTTTTGAAGTCCTGTTTTGCTTGCATTGTTCTGTTCTGGTTTGCTTTGTTCTGTTTTGTTTTATTCTCTTTAAAATAAAAAAAATTTAAAAATACAAACATGATATTAAAGTGTTAGTACTCAGTTATAGTGTACATAGTCTTAAACTAATTTTTTGGTTTTCTTCTTTCCTTTTACTTTTGTCTCATCGAAACTATCCAGTTATATGAAGAAAAGAAAATAATTCCAACTAAACTAATCCACACAAAGGTTACTAAGAATCTCACCTTATCATTTCTGCATAAAAATGGAAGCCTATAGAATTTCAGGCCGCATGGGGGTGATAGGTCACCGCATGTAACTACTTTCTATGTGGCATATGGTAAAATCTTTCACATTGAAAGGGATCAGGCATTGGTGCACATGTGATCACCTTGTCATGAAACAGTAAGGTGTAACGATCTGTTTATGTATCTTTTTTTCCTGGACTGGGAATACATGTGAGTGTCGCTAAGGGTGGGATCCACAGAGGATCTCAGAGCATCTTTTCTCCTCTCTCCTCTCCTTTCTTCCTTCCTTGTTATTAAGTCTCTTCATTGTCCTGTCCCTGCCCTTGGCTGTGAGAATCCAGTGGTAACAGACAAGAGCGGTTCTTCCCTGGAACAAATATTCTTTCTGGAGAGGTGTGATAGAGGCAGGAATACTCCCCAGCCTTGCTCAGATGCTGGGAAAGCCAATGAGGAAATCAACCAGCTCCTGTGAGGATCGCAAGGGCGAGGCAGGGCAGCTGCGGGCACATGAGGGAGGGATGCTGGTGGCCATGCGTGGCGTTCAAAGCCACAGATCACAGGAGAACACACAGAGGACCAGCAGGGTGGTGGGAAGGGGCGCATTTAGAATGTTCCCCTTGAAGAACTTTCCTGGAAAGGGAGCAGGGAAATGGGGTGGAAATTGGAAGGAAGCGTGGGCCTGTGGCCAGGAGCAGGTCTCTGGAGGGGCAGGAGATACTGTCACACCATCAGGAGTACTGATGCCCGTGCGGAGAATCCAGGAGGGGGAAGGGGGTGGGGAGAGTTCACAGGCTGAGAGCCGAAATGCTGTGTTATCTTTAAGGAAATTGGGGTCGAGATCACTGTAGGCCTGGGGGAGCAGCTCCTGAGTGGGGTGGGTCCCTCAGCCATCACCCCAAGATGCAAGCAGCACAGGGACCCCAGAAGTGCTGCGCCAGAAAGACCTGGAGCTCGGTGAGATGGCTTCTGGATCCCCGTGATATGTAAGGAAGATCATTAGCTCAGGCCAGACACGCGTGCAGGTCAGGACACACAGGAAAGATGTGAGGGATACGGGGCGGTCATGGGAGAGGGTGGGAGAGCTGCCGTAGCACCAAGGCTGGAGCATCACCCGAGGACCCTGCTGCTGTCTCGGAATTCTAGTCAAGGGTTTGGAGTGTCTCACAGTCAGTGACAGTGCGACACCTGTCTCTAGTTTCCCTTCAGATTGAAACTGCTCCTTGGCAAGCACTGTGTCATCACTCAGCCAAGCTTTTGGGCCAGATGGTAACTGATTATTTCTGACAGTAGCCTTGTCCATGTGACGGGTGATAACAGATACACAGCGCGAGGTAACACCGATGCAGCCGCTGGCCATGCCTGGCTCGTGAGCAGCAGTTTCCTGTCTGCTTCACTACCTGGAATCCTTCTGCTGTCCCTGTGCTGTGCACACCACAAGCTTGGGATCCCTGTGACCACAGGCTGTTAAATCACAAAGGGTGCACAGGGAAACCCCAAAGAATGGGTTCTTCTACCTGTTACCGGGATCAGCCAGGGCGACTCAGGTGTGATGTGACCATCACCAGGGTGAAGTAGACGTGGAGAGTCCTGAAACCCATCTGTGCTCTTTCCACAGGAAAAAAGACTCTTATTAGCCAGGGAAGACTACTGATTTGTGAGTTCAAGGCTGACTTGGGCCACCTAGTGAGTGCTAGCGTGTGCTATATATCCAGACTCTGTCTCAAAATATAAAATTTAGAAGAGTGAGTTTCATTGTGCCAACACTCCCTACTACTTCTCCTGGGTTCCGGGATTTCTAGATGTGCCGATTGTGTTTAATTTCTCAGAGTTTTTGGCCTGGTCCATATACTGTGTGGTAAACAACTACAGTGTGGCCTGCCGGTGTGCTACATGGTTCTGGATTGTCTTGTCTTGTCTTGTCTTGTCTTGTCTTGTCTTGTTTTGTCTTGTCTTTCTTTCCTTTTCTCTTTATTTCTTTCTTACTTTAAAGAGAAAAAAATATAAAAATAACAATGAAACAGTTTCAAAACAGGTTAGTAGGAAAATTACAATAATTAATACATTGTATGCTGTGGTCTTAGCGGTATTCACAGTACAAGATGTAGGCGTGATGTCCAAACAATCTTAGCACAAAGCTTTCTTCTCAATGAACTAAGAGAACTCAGAGAAACTAGCTGTTTATCTCTCTTAACTATCTTGTGTATAAATATACATTTTTCCCTTCCTCCTTTTCAAACCCTTTCCCTCACAGTTTGTCTTTTCTTTTGAACACTTTTTTCCCAATTCACAATATCTGTTGTACACTTTGGCTCTTACTTACTGGTTCACTTTGTCACTCCAATGAGACACTATGACGTTAACACACGTGGGTCTGATTTATTTCATTTCAGAGTGTGCTGCAGCCTTGCAGCCACTTCCCTGTAAAGCCTCCACTCCCTCCCTCTTGATGACCGAGTAGTACTCCCTTATGCTAAAATGCATGTGGTCCTTTTCAGTACACTTCGGCCCTCACCTATGATGCTGTCCAAGTGATGACCGAGGCATTCCGCAACCTACGGAAGCAGAGAATCGAGATCTCCCGGAGAGGGAATGCAGGAGACTGTCTGGCCAACCCTGCAGTACCCTGGGGTCAAGGTGTAGAGATAGAAAGAGCCCTCAAACAGGTCAGTCCTGAACAGAGGCGTTAAAGTGCCGTCAGTGTTTTCTTCACACATCAGTCACCCTTGTTTCAGCTCTCAGGTTTGATATGTGGGTAATCTTATTTCCAACCAACGTGTAGCTATGTTGAAGAGTGAAAGAGACCTTTTCGGTGCGGTTTTCTTCCCTCGAGTTCAGCAAGATTGATCCGCACGGTTCTTACCTTTTCTAAAGTAAATGTGCTCTCTTGGTCCTTTTCCATCTCCTTGACAGGTTCAGGTCGAAGGTCTCTCTGGAAATATCAAGTTTGACCAGAATGGGAAGAGGATAAACTACACAATTAACATCATGGAACTCAAGACCAACGGGCCCCGGAAGGTAAACCTTTAGCGACTGGGAGGCAGGCGGCTGTGTTAGGGGGTGAGCGAGCTAAGAGATCACTGCAGGGTTCCGAAGAGTCCAGGAAGGAACCGTCACAAGCTAGAGCTGAACGGCTTCTAAGAGACATACGTGTAAAGTAGGTGTTTTCCTGAACCAAGTCTGTTCCTTTCTGGTAAGTAACATTTAAATGGAATTTTAAATAGTGCCTCTAAGTAAAACTGCCATACCTTTTCTTTTTTAACAGTACAGTAGGAAAAGATTCTATTAAGAAGAAAAAGAACTATTACTGGTGCTAGCAGATGCAAATTTAGCTGGTACAATTATGCATATAATTATAATTGGCCACTTAACAACTTTCCTTTACCTATGGTGGTTAAAATGCCGTGATGTGGCATTGCTTTCATGTTTCTATGGGATCACTCCAGAGAGATTATGATCACTCATGGAGGTTATGAAAGGTTGATAGCAAGAGGCGAGCAGCTTGGCAGAGTTGGTTTTTTTGTTTTGCATTGGTTTTTTTAGAATTGCATATGCCAGGGACACGTGTTTGTTCAGAAGCACCCTTAAGGTTGATGTAACTTTAGGCTGTGATGTGGCTCTGAGAGTATTAAATGTGCTGTACCCTAAAGGCCCTGGTGCATGTGGCTCCTGCTGTTGCCTCTTGCAGATCGGATACTGGAGCGAAGTGGACAAGATGGTCGTGACCTTGACTGAGCTCCCTTCTGGAAACGACACCTCTGGCCTTGAGAACAAAACTGTTGTTGTCACCACGATCCTGGTAATTAGTCACATGTGCTTTCGTAGTCACCACTTTTCTTCTTATGAAAACGCTCCTCTAAGGACAGTTACTGTTTCTGCTTTATGGTACTAATTTATATGAAGATAATTTTGCAGTTATGACCATTTATTGCATGTTTGCTGAAAGAATTCTGCAAGCTCCAGCTGAAGTATTCCAGATGTTTGGTTGGACAGATTTCACTCTCATGCTAGACTAAAATCTAGCATGGAAATAAGTCAGATCCTTTTGCTTGCACAGGTGAACAACTGGGAAAAGTCCTAGAGAATGTTCCTGAGCCTTCCCCAGGTGCTGTCTGTTCTCACCCAACTCTGATGAACTCTATCTTTAAGTTTGTCAGGTGGCTTAATGATGCTGTCAACTATTCCTTCAGAAAAACTATGAATTCCCTGGAGGTTGATCACCTTTCTTCTTACCCTTCATTTGAACACAGATGCCTGGTGCAAAATAGATGCATATTAGATCAGTGAAGCAAGATTAAGCTGGATATTAATATCTACACTTTGCATCCATTGAAGAGAGATATGGATTGTACCTGTACTGTGTGATAAGAGTGAAATGGAGACAGTAGAGTTTATTACAGAATATGATATCCTGACAAAATTATTGTGTTTTGTTTTGCTTTAGCAGTGGCCCAATAGCTTTGTGAAAACCACTGTTCTAATGATATGATATTCAAGTGTGGATGGGCTATAAGTGATTTGGATTAATAGCATTGGTGCTAGGCACTGGGAAATCTCTTACTAAGTGCAAGTTAACCGTTTCAGGGTTCTTTCCCTCATCACACTGCTGGTGTTGAATAGAAATAGCTCACAGAAGTGTCAGCTATTCTGGATGCCACTTCCTGATGGCAAGGAGTAGACTGCAGTAAGTTATTTCCTTCTCGCTTCCTCTGCCATCTGCACAGAGCAAAGAGCATCTCGTAGCTGTCCTGGTAGCATCCTCTGGAATATCATTCATCACATAGACCAAGGGAGACCTGAGCCTGGGGCAGGGAGGACTAAAACCCGGCATCTCTGTGGTGACTGTCCTCCTGATACATGTGTCACAGGCTGTGAGCCCGAATCCAGGAATTTATCATTGGATGGCAGTGATGCAGGGCTGTGGGGCGATGCTGGGTGGTGGGTGAAGCAGGACTAAACTTCGGCTAAGCCTGTGAAGGATCTAGATTTGACTAAATTAGACGCGGAGCAGCATTCTTCTGAAATCCTAGGAATTACAAACACACTGAGCAGATGCGCTAACGGGTTGGGATTTTTGTGTGTCTTGCTTATGCTGAAGTTCCTAGGTACAAGCCATGTAACAAA
Organism: Hydrochoerus hydrochaeris; assembly: GCA_004027455.1. Lineage (NCBI taxonomy): Eukaryota > Metazoa > Chordata > Mammalia > Rodentia > Hydrochaeridae > Hydrochoerus > Hydrochoerus hydrochaeris. Next base: position 27,562 of record PVLA01006295.1, read on the forward strand.
CTACAAGGACAGACCTGGGAGGATCTTTGCTTGAGAAGTCTTATGCTTCCATTGTTCCCTCTAACAGTGAGCACCATGTCTTTTCCTCCTTGCACATGGCTCACTGGAGACCCAGAGACTGGATTAAATGAGTGTGTAATTATTCAGGCTGCTGTGATCTGCTAAGGTGCTGTCTTTCCATACAGGAATCTCCGTACGTTATGATGAAGAAAAATCACGAAATGCTCGAAGGCAATGAACGCTATGAGGGTTACTGTGTAGACCTGGCTGCTGAAATCGCTAAACACTGCGGGTTTAAGTACAAGCTGACAATCGTCGGGGATGGCAAGTATGGGGCCAGGGATGCAGACACGAAAATTTGGAATGGGATGGTTGGAGAACTCGTATATGGGGTAAGTACAGCTCTCCTCCGAGATGAAGTCACTCAGCTTGAACTGTTGTAGCCAGAACGGTCACCTTTTCCTCCAAAGTATCCATCCCTGGGATTGTTCATGTCCCATATAGAAATACAGGCTTTATGATCATGGGGCTATTTGAAAGATGGAAGCCAGAGGCGAACATGCTGATGATTGAGGCAGGGATATATATCATGTGTCTTGAAAGCGCACGGGATATATACATACAAGGGAGGAAGAGATGCGTCTTAGATATGTAGTTAGAATTAAGACGGGTGGGCATTCTGTTTATTTATTAATAATGGAAGATATTTGAGAAAACAAATTGCTTTCTTGCTTATCCTTTACTGGACCTCTCGAAGGGGAATAAATACTGTCACATCTCTGATTTACTTCCCTGTCCCTTTCATCCCATGTCATAACCACGATTCCTGTCTGCCTGTGACACCAGGGACGGCTACTCTCCTGTGCTTCCCTTACAGAAAGCCGATATTGCGATCGCTCCACTAACCATCACCCTCGTGCGGGAGGAAGTGATTGACTTCTCCAAGCCCTTCATGAGCCTCGGGATATCCATCATGATCAAGAAGCCCCAGAAATCCAAACCAGGAGTGTTTTCCTTTCTCGATCCTTTAGCCTATGAGATTTGGATGTGCATTGTTTTTGCCTACATTGGGGTCAGTGTAGTTTTATTCCTGGTCAGCAGATTTAGCCCCTACGAGTGGCACACTGAGGAGTTTGAAGACGGAAGAGAGACACAAAGTAGTGAATCGACCAATGAATTTGGGATTTTTAATAGTCTCTGGTTTTCCTTGGGTGCCTTTATGCAGCAAGGATGCGATATTTCGCCAAGGTTGGTTACTCACCTGATTTGACTTTGTGCATTTTATGTCTCCAGTGGACGTTCATGGTGTTTATGAATTCACCCTAAAGACGTTACCAGCTGCCGACTGCTTGTCCAAGCCATTCAGGGCTGTAAAGGACACACCTGGTTTCGGCGTAAGCCTGTGAAGTATCTGATCAGTGTTCTCCGAATGTTGGTCATGTATTTCCCTGGTGAAATTGTACACACCATGGAGAGGCTATAGAATGCATAAGGTCCCTGTCATTCCATGCCTTCTTGGAGAGGTACCGTGTTTTTGCTGCATATTCTCATGTTACAGTCGTCTGCGGGTGACCGCAGACCTGGATATGGGAAAATGGGCAATGTCATTCACTGACTGCTCCACAACGCACTGTTCAGCTACGCCCCACTGACACGCATCCCATCTCCGTCACTTTCCTAACAGCAGCCTGTGGAAAGGCTGTGAGAGAGGCATCATGTATTCTTTTCTGAGGTTAGATGGCTGGGCTAAAAGGCTAACCTATTTTCCAAGTATCTAGAAATATAAAGAAGGTGTGAAAGATTCATTCCCAGAGTCCTTGCTGTGTAGAATACTTCTGAGCACACACCAGGGAACAGACGTGAATACCTCCATGTTAGTGCCCGTGCCAGGGGCCTTAGAAAGCAAACCTACTGATGTTATTTATCTCTTATAAAGGGACGAGAATACAACCACATGCGACTCCTCAGAGGACCACATCAGACTGTTCCCAGTTTATAGCTAACATTTAAAGCCAAAATGCTTATCAGACATGCGGGTACTGACACCTGTCAGTTTGGGCTGTCTGCCCTCTTTCATTCCAAGCTAATGAAAGGGATACTTTCACGACTCACTTCCTTAAATCCTTAGGTTTTGAACACTTTTTAAAATTATTATGAGTGATTAATTTCAAAAAGCCAGGTGAGATGTTTGTGTATTTGACAATCTTTTTAGCATGTCCCACCAGGTGAGTACAGTACGGAGGCAGAAATTTCCAGTGACTTACTTCTCTGATAGCATAGAGTTACAGTGGCAGTGAGGTCCACAGTCACAGTTTTATGAATAACACAGATCGTTTAAAACAACTTAGCTCCGTCAAAATTTTTGTGGCTTCTCTGTGGGACCGCATTGAGTGGAAACTACTCCAGCGGTGACGTGTGCCTGGTAGGAAGATGTGTACGTGTGAGGGACAACATGAATATACATGTCTATCATTTCTGACAAAATGCAGAGGATTTTTAGTTTCATTTGTATATTTAGTTTATCTAAACCAAAACAACAAAAAAAGAATTTCTAATAACAAAAGGGAGAAAACAAACCAAATTGAGATCTTGGAAGGAAATTGTGAAGCAATGGTTTGCCTGCAGTACCAAGGTTTCTGGTGTGTGTGGCCTGGCTCTGAGACGTGAAACAGTTTTCCTGAGCCCCCTAAGCTGTGTTCTCTTTGGGGCAGCAGAGAGTGGGTAGGGCTCATCAGGAAGCAGAGAGAATGGCCTGGATTCCCAGGCGTGGACGTTTGTGTCTTCCATGCACCCTGACCCCACACTTCCTGGTTCTCTGGGTGCCAGTTGGGTTCCCAGGGTTTATCAAGGAGTGGGAACCTGTGTGCTGGAGCACAGATCAATTTATTAATGCCCCTGGGCTCACTGTGACACACAGATACCTTATTTTCATCACACGGGCTTCTGAATAGATTTATGTGTGTGTGCGTGTGTGCGTATGTGGGGGAGGTATATGTATTTGATTTTTTTCATGAGTTATACCTCATTACAGTTTTTCATGTGTGACTTTTATTTCTTAATAAACTACATAGCATATTTTGGATAGCATATTCCTTAGTAAGATAATAGCATGTTCTGGATAGCGTATTTTTGCTTGTTTATATTTTACTTCAGAATACAAATACATAACATTCATTCATTTAAAAAAATTAGAATGTTCTATATGCATATAAAATGTAAACTACTACATATTTTTGGCAAACTTTATGATTTTTATAAACAAACTAAGTATCATGTTTTAGAATACAGTGATGGATAGCTACTCTATATCAGACGAATTAAGTAGGTTTTTTTTCAGTACCAGGGATTGAACTCACAACCTCACACTTACAGGCAAGCACTTGAACCACTAAGCAAAATCCCCAGCTCAATTTTTAAAAAATTTGAAATACACCTATTACTTGAAAAATACTCTTTAAATATTTACAAAGTATAAACGATATGACTGTATAATTAATGTTGATGACACATATTTAAATTTGAATCTAAAATAATTTATTGGACATACTGACTTGGTCATTTCCTGAAATTAAGTTTAGAATATGTTCACAGTGAGCTATCATTTTATAAAAACCCTAGAACCACAGAAATTGTAAGAACATTATGCGATAGATTATATTTATTCTGCTGCTTGCCTTTATTCCTCCAAATCTTGAAACATTTAAAAACATATAAAAAGATACAGCATTTGAAATATTTAATAAAGTTTAAAACCAAAAGATAAAATTATGCATCTATTGGTTTCTTTAGTGCTCATGATAAATATTTTTCTCTTTTAGAGAAACCATTTCTGTCTGTCACAGTTAAATTGAATTTACTCCTCTGTATAATATTTCTCAAGAACTTTGAGAAACATTAATGCTATAAGATTTAAAAGTAAATAATGAACTGATTAAGCTTTTTTCACTTTGGAGTGAAACCTTATAAGTTCAATAAATTTCTGAGCTACCTTACACATTTTAAATGAATCGAAATATTGAATTCCATTAAAGCTGGTTTAAACCGTGGAATGAGGACAGTTGATATTACTTTGTCTTTACTTTTACAACTGGGACAGAACAACACGTAAAAATGATTTTTAGATATATTTTAAATTATCATGCAGTGTATGGAGTCAAAAGCAACTAGCTGGTAATCAAGTTTTGTTGTAAGGGGTTTGGATTTTCAGGTACTGAGTCTGCTCTCTAAAATGCAGGGTGCCTGCCATACGATTATAGCCCCTGCCGTGAAGGAATAGTGGACATTCTGAGGGCCTCTGTGTCCACCTCAGATGTTTTACAGTTGCACAGTGTGTTTAATACCCATGTCAGGGTGGAAGGAAGAAGTGCTTCGCTTCCCATGCTATCGTATTTGTTTCTTCCCAACTCCTGAAGACTTTGAAACAGAGCCTCTTAATTATGTTCCTTTTGTTCTTCCTTTTGTCTCTCATGGCTATTTATCTCTCTCTTTTTTTTTAGCAACAAATAATTTTATCTTAAAACATCTCTCATTTTAAATTAGCTTCTCTTCCTCCCTCTTTCCATCTCTCTCTCTTTCTCTCTCTCTCCCTCTCTCTTACCCAAACTTTCAGTCGAGCACCTGTTTATTACAGGAGATTTTTCTTAATGCTCATTGCCAAGAGCATTAGTTTAGGCCACACCCTGCCAAAATTTTGTGATCTAAATGTTTAGAAATGTTACCTTTTTATTCTAGCAAGTCTAAATTTAGACATAGCAGTGTTATTAAAAACAAAGAAAGCCATCACTTCATTGGATAATTAGTGGTGCTCCAATTGTTTAATTTCATGAAGAAATCCATCAGATGTTTCAGAACAATATGGTAGGTGTCTTTCTGTGCATTTAAGTATCTATACTTCACATTCTGAAATAAATTATTGCGACTGTAAGCTTTTGTGAGCATTGTAAGAATTCATAGTCACAGAAATACTGTCATATTTATGTATTTCATTCTGGGACTTTAGAGCTTGACAAACATCCAATTTTTGTATTTGATTTTTTTAAAATGTTAAGTAGGAGACACAAGGAGCAGGGTCATAGCAGTGTGTTCGATGTTTTTCATCAAGAACTGCATTTTGTGTCATACCTTTGCATGCAGCATGAGTTTTTACATTTTCCCTCCTACATTGTATTAAAGAGCCATATTTTTGCACACACAAAATCCCAATGAAAGTTTAGGCCTTTTTGAGTACTTGGAATGTCCAGGCCATGTGTAGGCAGCATTTTCTTTATTTTTACTGTTACATCTATAGAGCATATTCTTTCTTTTTTTAATGTTTGATTTTGTATACATTCTTATGAATTTCACTGGTGATCTTAGGTTATCTTGTATTTGTTTACTTATGCCAGTAGTGGATAAAGTACTGTGAGTATTAGATGAACTATCTGTTGATGTCTCAAAACTACCTCATTGTGGAGTTTTCTACCATAAACTACTTGAGCACATAACTGTGAATGAATCCCAGGAATCTGAAGTTTTGGCTTCTGGGGGTGTCATGAAATCTAGTCAATCTGTACTCCTCACTCCAAACATTTAATGAGATGTTTTAACCTCATGAACTTGTAGACATGTGGAGAAGCATACAATGAACTCTTTCCCTGTAGGTCAGTGTTTGCATATTACTGCTAACTTGTTTTTTGTTGTTCAATCATTTCACTTTACAAATCGGTCTCATGCTTGTTATTAGATCCCTGTCTGGGCGCATTGTTGGAGGTGTGTGGTGGTTCTTTACCCTGATCATCATCTCCTCCTACACGGCGAACCTTGCTGCCTTCCTGACTGTAGAGAGGATGGTGTCTCCCATAGAAAGTGCCGAGGACCTCTCTAAGCAAACAGAAATTGCTTACGGAACATTAGACTCTGGCTCCACTAAAGAGTTTTTCAGGGTAAGAGATTCTGGGTGGTTTCTGATTTTTTTTCTTAAAATTTACTTTAATATTTGTAACATTCCCCCCCTTAATGCTCATGCCAAAGTTTTATGTGGAAGTAACTGCATTTCTGTCTTGATCTCTGTTCAGCTTTTGATGTTGTCTCAGTCTCTGAATTTTTCTTATCACTATGCACAGCGAGGTCTGTGTAGTTTGATTCCTAACTCTTTAGAAGGAAATGTTAATTTTATAGGAACTAGTTGTGCAATTGGGGAAAAAATGAAGCAAAACATGACTAAAATGTTATTTAAAATGATTTTAAATAAATAGGATGTTGTTTTATTTTTCCTAAATATGATTTCAGCTATCATGCACAGTCTATAATTCAGATATGCACGGTCACAGCTGTTGTATTAATTCTGTGTGAAGAAGCAGATACAACTCTCATGAAATTTCTGAATTTTCTGTTCAAATGCTCTAAGGAAAACTAACAAAAGTCTTCACCCTCCTAACTTTTAAAATATATTATACAATCATTATATGTCTATTTTATACAAAATAGGTGTTTTTGCATTTAGTCTGTAGTCTTACATTTACAGGTCAAGATTAGAGGCCTAATAAGTTTCATTCACTATTCTTTATATGAAAGAACACATTCTATCAAACTGTTTAAACATAGCTGGCTAATTTGGGTCTTAAGCAGGTATTCATGTTGTATAACTCTAACCTTAACCTTAACCCTATGAGAATTGCTCACAAATATCTTTGAATGCAAGAAGTTTGAAAATATCTTAACTCAAGTCAGTCATAGAAAAATATGTGTGAATCAACAAAATGTCAGCGTTTCATGGTCACAGTGCGAAAGTCTCCAGCAGGTGAGAGGGGGGGCGATGCTGAACCGTCAGTGTTCTCTCTGCTGCTTCCGTGCCCGACCTCCCAGGGCTCGCGGCTCCAGTGCGCACCTAGGAGATTCTCATGGGGTTGTAGAGTTGCTTTTCCTACAGCAACAGAGAGTCCATGGTGGGTGTTTTGACCAAATCATTAATTTTATTGCCGTAGTTTCTCAAAGCGGTGCCTTAGGCACTATCTTGTTGAACATCAGCACATTTGGGTTTGCTAGTCCAGAGCTAGGGTTTGACTAAGACGTGAATGTTCCCCAAATGTGCATGTACTGGAAGCACAGGGCCTGGCATGGAGACTGAGAGTTGCTGGGACCTTTGAGAGCTGGGCTTTACCTAGCAGAAAATGGTTAAGCCACTGATGGCCTCCTCTCCATGGGGATAAATGTAGCTCTTGCGGGACCCTGAGGTGGTCTTGTGATGGTAGAGTCTTAGAAATCAAGGCTTTGCTTTGCACTTGGCTTCTGCTGCCTGTGGCCAATGCCCTTGCTGCTTCTCTGCATGTTGTGACCCAGCAGGGGAGGTACTGCTCAGACACAAGACGGATGGTGGTGCCCTGCAAAACCCTGACCTAAAGCAGCCTCTTTTTAAAAGCAACACTAAGTTTCTGAGAACTTGTTCCTTCCTTCCTTCCTTCCTTCCTTCCTTCCTTCCTTCCTTCCTTCCTTCTTCCCTTCCTTCCTTCCTTCCTTCCTTCCTTCCTTCCTTCCTTCCTTCCTTCCTTCCTCTCTCTCTCTCTCTCTCTCTCTTTCTTTCTTTCTTTCTTTCTTTCTTTCTTTCTTTCTTTCTTTCTTTCTTGATTTCCTTCCTTCCTTCCTTCCTTCCTTCCTTCCTTCCTTCCTTCCTTCCTCCTTTCTTTGTCTTGCTACTATCTTTCTGCTTTTGTCTTTCTTCCTGTGGTACTGAAGACTGACTCCAGGACCTCACTTCAATCTATGACCACAGAATTTTTTCTTTAAAGAGAAAAAAAAAAACAGGAAAAAGGTAGAAATATTATAGAATTTCAAGAAAAGAAGATAAACAGTAAGAAATCACTAGTTGATACATTATATATTGTTCTTTTATGACCACAGAATTTTTAAAACTATTTTTTAAAGTTTGAGGCAGAGTCTCACTGACTCTTTAACCTGCAGTCCTCCTGTCTCAGCTTCCCAGAGCACTGGAATTTTGCTAGGGCAACAGCATAGAGACTAACACATCCGTGCAATGATTTTGGTTTAGCATTTATGCATTATTAAACTGAAGCTCAGATAATCTGGGGGAAGAGACCAAATTCAGGCAGCTAAGCATGGTGCTGAGGTCTTCTTCACCTAACCAGGGTTCTTTCCATGTACACGGTTTTCCTTGCACATCAGGTCTCTAGATTTACCTCCCTGCTTCCTTGCTCCCACCGTGACACCTGTCTTTGCTCTGCATCAGGAGCAGGTGACCCTCCTTTCAGTGCCTTCCTCTGGTGCAGTTCCGAAAGGAGGTGTGGCTAGGTCTCGGAGAACAAAGCATCTCACTCACTCTCTTGTGTAAAGGAAGAAGAGTGAAGGTTCCAAAGTATGAGGCCACAGGACTGACTGGGTTTACAGCAGTAAGAAGAGCTAACACAGTTGCATGCAGAAAGAGAGCTTATCATGACATCTTTTTCATTGAAATATAGGATAGCACTGGGATATGGAAAAATCAGGAACATGGAATGTTTTATCTCCCCGTTGGATTAAATAAGACTGTCTTGATGGTTCGTGAATAACCCTGAGCAAGTTTGCTGCCTATATTAATATTTGCTAATTGAGTCTTCTTATGCCACAGACAATGGAATGAAGAAAATCTGACTTTTGCTTTGAACCCCAGAAAGTTTTCTAAGATAAAGTGACTTCCTAACTGTGGCCAAATGGCTGAATGCCTTTTCATATAGAATTTTTGCTTTAATATGGGAAAACTGAATGAGGCATTTCCTTCTGAACCACAATGTTCTATTTGGAGTGTTATTGAAAATGCATTAAATGAGATTAAGCAAGTTCAGAGAATTTAGAGACAAAAATATTTGATATTCATGGACCACTCTCCTTACAGCCTAAGGTGTGCTGGAGTCCGAGTGTTGGTGATTGGCTTTGAAGATTCTGCAGGAAAGTGTTGCAAAGCAAAATCTTAATTCTATCCCTAAAGTCAGTGTTCACCACACATCTTCGGTCCACCCTCTTTCTCAGCTGTCCTTCAGCTCTGGGGACTCTGGGGTTTCCTGAGCAATGTGTGTTCAGGACAGGGTGGAAGGAGAGCGGTCACAGTGGTGCCGATCTAGCCTCAGAATCATAGGTGAGTGGGCTGCAGGCGACTAAAGCCTGCGTGGTCCACACTGTTCCCAGGGTGTCTGATACAGTCACGGTCAGACCTGGGTTCCAGGAACAAGCGCTTCACACTCGGGAGAGCTAACTGTGGCCATTTGTGAACATTTAACATGCTAACCCTTATCACTTACGTTTTCTAATGTGACTTAATTTGATTGGTTGATAGTTTTCTTTTTTCCATTTTTTATGTTCTTTTACAATTTGAGATTTTATTAGTTATATTATCCTTTCGAGTTCTGCTTTCACTGAGTTTCTCAAAATTGTCTGCTTTTATTTAGGAAGAGCTTTGGGTTTAACCATCAAGGGACTGACCAAAGCAGTTACATTGGTGCCTAAATTTTAAAGGACAACTAAAGAATGAAAATCTAAGTCCTTTAGAGGTTAATGTTGAATTGAAAAGTAGAATTCTGAGCTCTTAATCTTTTGAATCAATATTAAAGGCTTCATAAAATACCGCTGTTGAGATAAAAGTGCTTTGTATCAAATTATAAAGTCAATTATAACTTACTGGTAAACCTGATCTATTAATATTATTTAATGAGATCAGTGAGTATGTAAATAGCTTTCGGGGGTCCAGTTTTAGCTGTAAATTTCCTAATTAAAATTCTATACTTTCCAGCAATTATCGTCAATAAGTTAAACATTAATAAAATATTTACTTTGTTGTTCTGCTAGAAAGAAAAAGGAAATGGAGGGCAACTCTGTAGCCAGCAGGAGATGTGAGCAGACTCTGTATTTTCCTTTTGTTTATGTTTCTCTTCTCATGAGACCCCACACATTCCTATAGGGAGTGAAGGATCCCGATGTCTGACGTGTTGTGGAGCTGCTGATGGCCCTTAAATGCAGTGCCAGTGTTGCTCACCTACAATGAAGAGAGAATGAGGGTCTCAGTTATAAGCCACTATTTTCAGTTTCATGTGTTGCCAATTTTCCCTCAGTAAGATAGGACAGACTTTATTTATCTGAGTAGGAAATGACTGTCTAAGACCTCTATGCATTATATTCCCTCAGAAATGTAGATTTTTAGGAAAAGAAATGACTTTTGTGAACAAAACTGTCATTGCCTTGTCAGCCTGTGAACCTGGAAACAAGCAGCACCTCTTCACCTTTACCCCAAATCGCGCTCCCCAAAGCCCGCTCCTCTCTGGTTCTCCCTAGGGGCGGGTGGCTGATGCAGTCTATCTGCTGAACAAGCGGTGTCTCTCAGTGGTGCTTATGCTGGCCAGACAGGATTCAAAGCAGTCCCAACATACAGGCATTCCTCTCCTTATCTAATGAGTATTCCCACTGCAGAAGAAAATAATCTGATTATAATTCATGAAACTACGGTATGATTGCCTATGTCATAATCTTCTGGAGTAGGATAGATGATACATAGCTAGTACTAGTGTAACTATTCCTTACTAGAATTGGAAATATTCCTTTAGACAGGTTCACCTATAGAATTCACTAAACTATAATCATGATTAACCCAACTATAATCCAGAGATTTTCCTTTTAATGGCAGTGATCAAGTCAATGCCCTCTGATATAAAATACACAGATTGATGTTTGGATGAAATATTGAAATTCAGTCAGAAATGGAAATATTCTAGCCATTTTGACAGTTTCCCCACAGAACTCTTCTAAGCGTTACCTCATTGCACTGAAATGTTTTCCAGTTACTATTTGTGTGGAGCAGTAACACAGCATGATTTCTTTGTCAGCTGTGTGGGGGTGAGTCGTAGATCTGAGCCTATTCTCCGCAGTTGTATTACTTCCGGTCTTACTACTGTGTTCGCGGCCACACTCACCTGTAATATCGGGAGGAGCCTGATTAGAGCAGAACAATTTGCACTGCTGAGAGCTCTGGAGTGCGGAAGCCTCCTGTGGATAATCTGGGACAACTTGAAATCATGGCCTGTCTGCTCAGCAGTTGTTCTTTCTCTGACATCTTCATTTTCTTGCCAATCCACAGTGCATCCGGGGCAGAGTGAACCCCATGAAGGCTCTGAGAGTGCAGTCTTTCCAGGCTGGCTGGAAAGGGGCTGCGTGCCCCGCCTCACATCGGCCACCTGCAGCTCTGCTGGGTTGAAGGGTGAAGGGAGCCAAACTTTTAGATCGAGTCATTGTTTTTTTTTTTTCCCTGTCCTGGGAGTTGAACTCAGCACCTTGCACTTGCCAGGCGGGTGCTATGCCACTGAGCTAAATCCCCTACCAGTGTTTTCTTTAAAAGTCTTTGTTCATTGCAAGGACCGTGCGGTTCAGTGGTCCTCAGATGTCACCAGAATGGAGCACTAAAGCAGGGCAGGAAAGGCTCTCTCGCGGCGTGTGCCTATGGTAGCCATGTGCTAGCAAAGGAGTGTGTCTCCCTCGCTTGTGAAGTTGGGGTTCTTGTGCAGAGTGGCTGCTTTTTCCAGGGTGAAATTGTTTCTGGGCTGTGTTCATCCCACAGCTATTCTCTGCTAATGTCAGTGCAACCTGTGACCATCCCCCTGGGGCATCTAGTGACCCCCTTGTGGTGCACCGGTTGGATAATTTTTACTGTGATTAGATGAAGGAAAGCTTCCCTTTATTGCCCATGCACAGAGGAAATGCTCCCTCTCACTGCTTCCCCCATCTGGATGATGGAAACAGTGAATCTACCAGGAAAGATGAGGACAATAGAGAAGCGATTTGGGTTTAGACTCTCACTTGGAAAGGCTTTTAAGATTTCTGCTCAGATGCCCCACAGGGAAGATGAATTTCGGAATAAATTGTACAGGTACTTTACATGACTTAGTGTTCTTCACTTTATTATTGTGTTTGAGTATAAGAATCGTTCCTGCCTGTCTCTCCTGGATTTCTAACATTAGTTGCCATGGTAATAAACACAGCCTGAAAGCTTTGTACAGAACAGAGTAGAATTGTGCAATTATTTGACTGTATTAGAACCAAATCTCAACTGAATATTTATGTATTGCTGATATTTGAAGAAAAACGTGATGCAAGGAAATTTATCATCCACACTTCCTGCACATAATTTTGATTATTTTCTACTGTGATTATTTAAAGCAAAGTAGCTGGTAAAGGTGGCTGCTCATTTTCAAAGAGAAACAAAACTTTAGAAACTGATGGAAATTTGAAAGATTAAACAATGACAAATGCTCCCAGAGTTCCACAATATGATATTCCAGGTTGCCTTTAAAATAACAGAAACAAATTTATGCCAGTGGAGAATTTTTCAATTTTTATTTTTCAGTAGTGCATGTTTGTAGAACACGCAGATTGCATTCCTTGTGTCATAACGCAGTGATCACGTTCACTGCCTGAGATTGGTGCATTTTCAAAACACATTCCAAGCCCTTGCCTCCCTCCCACCCCGTTATCTTTCAACATCAGATTCTTTTATCTTGTAGGGCCTTGTAAAATTAATTACCATATATACCGACTGGAAATGAGACTCGTAAGCCAAAGAATATTTAGAACATGTAAGTCAAGGTGCACTTTTGGGTACACTGTCCTTACTGGATTACACGCCACTCTTTCTGTTACCTGTCTTTCGTTTCATACTGTATTGCTTTTCATGTAAGGGAAACAGCATGAATGGCTTTATTTTAAAACCAAACCACGTTTTATTTTACAATCAAAGTTTGTAAGATAGAAGAAACTTAGTCCTCATTATTAAACTCCTGTGTTTCTTTTTTGTAATCCCAAAATGTTGAAACACCTCGCTGGAGCTTACCAGGGGGGCGTGAAGAGGCATCTGCTAAAACACTAGCAGCAGGTCGCAGGGCAGAGTCTGGTTGTTATCAGGGCACCTGCTTCCTGAGAGCTGTGATGTCCCCAAAACTGTTACACTGAATTAAAGACAATAGAAAAGAAGGTCACAGCCTGACAGGTAACTGTTAAATTAGAGTTAAATTAGAGCAGTCAAGTTAACCAATATAATCAGCTGTTTTCATAGTCACTAATTGTTATTTGCTTATACGCACACACACACACACACACACACACACACACACATGCAAATGCACACACGAATGTTGCTGAGTTTGGGTCAAGACATTAAAGTATTAAGAGTGACGACTTGTTTCGCATTGCAAACAATTTCCTCCCACCACAGGAAGTCTCCTGACAGCCTTCTCATGTTTCCACAGAAGGACTAAGTTACAAACTCGCTCCGGGTTTTAGTCACGTTGTGCCTGCAGGATTGCCTTTATCGACTCCACCACACAAACTATTCTTGACTCTACCTTATGAATCATAACTTGCTACAACTTTTCTAAATATTTACTTTAATTCCGTTTTTAAAGATTTTGGCTTTGGCTTTTAGAAAATTCTTCTAAAATTAAATCTATTTTCATTCACTGGTCCTCATTCTGACTTAAGTACTATAACTGTTTTCATTTTCACATGGTGGATCTATCAACTACATGAAGAAAACTACCATCTCTTAGTTACATTTTCTCAGCACTAGACACAGAATCCTCTGTTCTCTCAACCATTCTTTAATAAATTCTCAGAGTCTTTACTTTGGTTTCCACGTCTTAGGAATGTAGGCGTGGTTGGCAGACTTTCTTTGCAGTTGGTATCTTGACTAGAATGTAGTTTGATCTACCTACCATCCTCATAGAGAGCATAGGCCTGGTTTGGAAAAATCAGATTTCAGAACAATATACACCTCAAACACTTGGGTTGCTTGGCAGCACAGTCTGCACTTAAAAACATTAAACACATAAAGAGCTTTTCCTGAAGCATCTGCCCTCCAGTGACAGCCTCCCCACAGGCCTTGTGTCTCCATCAATTTCTCCTTTGCTCTCGCCTGCCTAGCTCTAAGGGTTTTGCAGTCTAAATTGTGCTGGCTGGACTTTACAGTTCCACTAAAACTTTCAAGTGTATTAGTGCTCATGGCAACTGGACTGAATTAATGTCCTGCCCTGTATTTGTGGGCCGCTGAAAACCTGGGTGGTGTAAATATGGGCTGTGGCAGGCCTCATGTCTTCTGCTCTGTGACTGAATTGATCCAGGGCTCATGGATCTGGGCTTAGTGTCACCTTGGGTTCTGCCTTATGGGTCCAGGCCCACACACTTGAAAATTGGTTCTTTTATCTACCATAATATTATCTTAAAATTTGAAATATTTGCCGCTTGTGTCTAAAGCTAAAATACTGGCACAGTGCATATAATCAGTAGTGTCACAGCACTGGTTCTGGACAGCATTTGCATCTTATTCAGTGGTGACCGAAGCTCTTTGAAGACGATTGGTGTTTTCCTAATAATCCCACCTACTTCTGTTAACTCTTGGTGTCCATCAAAGCCCCAAGGATGAGACGTGTCATCATCATATGAATGGATGATACCAAAGCTATTGTGTGTCCCCAGGGGACTCTGAGTCAGCCAGCTGGGTCACCCCAGGGGAAGGAAACATGGTCAGGAAGAAAACTCTGCTCTCCTTTCTCACAGTCAATCCCATGATGTGGGTGTGCACGTAACTAATCCACGGAACACAGTAAGACTTTATATTAATGATTCCAGTCACCATGCATAAGGAAACACAAACAAGTGGAATTATCATTTGCATTTTAAACTTTAAGACCTTGTTTTCCAAGCTGAAAACTATCAAAATACTGTATGCCATTGTATTAATAATGTATGAATTAATTTAGCTGAATGTTTTTACATCTAAGAATAGTTTTAAAGTGCCAAAATGAACTCTACACCTACTTTTTATTCCAAGCTGAACAGAATGCTGTTAAAATGTTATGTATTCCAATCTGATTAGCTGTCAACAAAGTATACAGAAGTGTATAACTGGCTATCTCTAAAGTTTACAGTATTAGTAGTATAATAATAAACTGAATTTTCTTTTTAACAGAACATTATTTATCTAAACACGGTGCTTAATTAAATATTTTGTGGGTCACTGTGTGTATCCATGTTCTGATGATTTGGATATTCAGGCTCTATTTCTGTGCATTAACAAATAATGCTGATTTAGACAAGTTACTTAATGCTTGTGAATATTTGCAAAGCTGATGAGCTTAAGGTTCATTTAAACACTAATTATTTGAAAACCATAAGCCATTTAAAATAGTTGTACTTTTTAACAAATATCATTTCAATATTTAAGAAATCGAGATATTAAATCATTTCATTGTCAGAAATAGTTTAATATGAATGTCATATTTGAAAATTGGTTTTATTTAAAATAGCATAAAAAATCTTCATGCAATTCATCAAGCCATACTTTTGTAAAGAGTAACATTTTATTAATATGTAGCTTACAAAATTTTAACAAAAAGAAACATAGGTTCATGTTACCTCACACATCTGATATTTATGATTCCAAATATTTCTGCTTACTTGATTTGGACTTTGCAGAATTGAGAGTTTATATCTTTTAACACAAAAATCTTTTAATACAGATCTTTTAATACAAAACTTGTAATTTTAAATATCCAAGATTAATAGGACTTAATCACCAAAGGAAAATGTCTAAAGAAATATCTTGAAAATTTACTGGCTTACCCTAGATTGCCATTTTTAACAATGAATCCTATCTTGACAGGGCATTTCTTACATCTCTTCTATTAAATTTTAATTTCCAAAACAAACCAGTAGTCCAATAAAATCAAATGAATTAATATTTAAAATTTCATATTATTTTACTGTTTATGTTACATATGATGAAAAGTCTTCAATATTCCAAAATCTCTTTGAATTAAGCTTAAATAATATGCCCTTTTAAGCTTTTGTCTTCCAATATTTGGCATATCCAGAAGCATCAAATGTGAATAACACTTAAAAGTTAAAAAAATAATAGAACTTATATTTTTTGCAAGAGTGTTACAAAAAGTGCTGCACTACGGGGAGGCATTTGAGTAGCCTAAGTACACGATATGGACAGAAGTCTGGCAATGAAGAAAGGAAAGAAGAGGGTGCGTAGAGAACTAAGGACTAAATATGGGAAAGAATTGGGATCTAGGAATCAAAGGAGAAAAAGTTATAAGAGGAATTTGCTCTGTGGTGCCAGCTAAAGCCCACTTCTTAAGCCATGTGAAAGTTCACATAGGATGCTTTAGTTTGGTTAAGAGTGTGCTGAGCAGAGGTGTGTACAGCTGCCACCACTGCCCTGTTCTCTTGAGCGTGGTTAACACGGTAAATTCTATGGCATGTCCTTTGGTTTCCATTTTTATTACGAGACAGGGTCTTGTTAAGTCCCTGAAGTGTTCAGGCTAAGTTTACATGATGTTGTCCATCTTACAGGCATCCGCTAGCATGCCCAGCTAGGTCATGTATTTTTTTAATGATAATTAAAAAATATTATGGAATGTTGAAAACAGCAGTGCAGATTCCTTCTGTACTACCTCACAGGCTTTTGTCTGGATTCAGATTCCACCTTCTATTACAAATGTAGAAAAGAGCATGGTTTATTACAGAAGTCAGTGCAATTTGCGTATGTTTCCTCTTCAACTATGTGAAAAATGTGTTGAAATCAGACGTTGGCTGAGAAGGCAGTGAACCTCATCGCCACCCGATCATCCGCTAAATCTAAGCAAAGGCGCCTTTTAAGGCAACCTGGCCAGTATTTGATTCACATTTCTAGACAATGACATAACTTTTCATTGCATGCCTTTGGTGTAGACTATAGTACACATGTAACATGAATCCCTAGAATCCAGAATTTTAACAGGAAATCCTACTTCTAATACATTATCTTAGCAGACAACATGAGATTTCTTTAACTTGAAAAAGAAAACCTTTATTTTTCAGAGATTAGGAGATTTAGGATGCTCTCTCCAGGGTACCCCATAGCTCATTAACACATTACACCAAAGTAGACGTTATCACTTAAACTAAATGGACAAAACATAACTACAATCTAACATGTAGGTTTTCAATGGTAAGCAAAGAGGATAGTGTTGCTTTCTTTTGGATTACTCTTCTGCTCGGTAATTTTTTAATTTCTGCAGTTTTGGAGATGACCAAAATTTTTGCCATCACTTAATTTCATATTTAATTCAGACTCCCAGTTTTTCTGGTATCATCAATAGGAATTAAACATGAAGTCTTTGAACTACATTTCAGAGAAGCATAGTCAGATTCTTCCTCTTCTTTTGGAAGTGGCTGTGATATTCAAAGCAATCCATCCCTTGCCTTGGTGAACCCAGCTTTCAGTGTAACAGTAACAGACTGTTAATGGACTGTACTGGTTGTGTATAAATTTAGCCAAATACATTCAAGCAATAGTTCTTGAACACATATGAAAATATCACACTAGAACTTTTCCCCTAACCCAATTCCTAAATATTATAATAATATACACTCACTATGATTAGTGTG
>PVLA01006295.1:50000-127035 GCA_004027455.1 Hydrochoerus hydrochaeris
TTCTTTTCTTTCTCTCCTCTCTCCTTTAAGATGACCTTGAGCGATGCCATGAGGAAAGAGGCAAGACTGTCAATTTCAGGAAGTACTGGAGGAAATGGACCTGTTTTGACTCCAGCTTTTCCAAAAGCAGTGCATGCTGCCCCTTACGTGAGTCCTGGCATGGGAATGAGTGTCAGTGTGACTGATCTCTCGTGATTGATAAGAACCTTTGAGTGCCTTACACAATGGTTTTCTTGTGTGTTTATTGTCAAAGTGGTGAGAGGCATCCCGTATCTTGAAGACTTTTCTTTCAGCCAAGAGTTCTTAAATATGCGGATTCATCTCGAATTGTAAGGAATGGTTAATCCCAAACACAGCATCCTTTTCTACCTGCTTTACGGTCGAAGCCAGGCGGACATGCACAGCCCACGTGGAGGTCCTCTGACCTAACTGACGTCTTTGTACAGACAGCAAACCTGTTTCTGCAGCCTCTGTTGTTAGTCTCTTGATTCATAATGACTTAAGCACACTTGACATCAACCGCATCAAGATGTGACATGTTTTATAAAAGGAAAAAAAAAAAACATTTAAAATAAAAAAAATATTTTTAGGTATTTTCACAAACAAACTGGCTTTTAAATAAATTTGCTTCCATATTGGTTGGAAAAGACAAAAAGCAAGTAAACCGAGGGAGAAGTGAAGCAATGGATGTAAAAAGGCTGTAGGCGTCAGTTCTGTATTTTTCAAAGCCAAATATGTAAATGCTAAGGGAAGAAAACAAAGAGAAGATTCCAATCTTGTAATTTAATATTATTAAAACTTTAATGTATCCTATTCTTTAACATTTGGTGTTAATATTAAATTACTTGGCAATGCTTGACATTTGAAATAAACACTTTTCTATTGTTTTATTTACAAGTGGTCCAATTAATTTTGCTTAGCTACAGTTTGGTCATAAATCAAGTCAGTTTAAAGACTACTGAGTTACTAGGTTCCCAGAAAAAATTTTCCCTTTTAAAAAGACCAGGTGATTTTTTTTCTAAGTATGAACTTGATCCCAAATAATATCTGAGTCTGTTTTTGATCTGTCTTACTATATATACATACATATATCATTAAATATTTGCTAATACAAAAGCATTTACTCTATAGATAAATGCTAATAGATTTTAAAAGTTAATAATAAGAAACAAATATGTGAGGTTTGTTTTAAAGTGGTTGAGCTTGCAGAAAAGCAGTATTAGTTGTAAATGAAAACAGAAATGCCTTGAAAGTAGATTTTTACATATTTGCCCACTGATCAAATTTCATAAAATATAGGCTTTTAGTTTTAAAATTATAAAAGCTGCCATAAACCCCATGTATGTTGGATATTTTAAGCACTTTGAATCACATACAATATAATTTTGCCCATTGTCACCAATGAAAACAATCCTAACATATTATTTTTATATTTATTCTTCAGGTGGAATTACTATTTTAATATGCCCAATATGTATAAATTATCGCACTTGTGTAGCTTTTGACTAAAGAACTTATATTTCTCTAGTTAATAAATTTAAAGGATCTATCTTTCCCTTCATAAAATGCCTTTGATTTCCATTGAAAGCCTCCAAATTAAGTTAATTTAGTTTCACAAGTAATTATCTATGCCCAAAAGTTACTTTAAATAGTTGTACTAGTATAGTCATTTCTGCAAGAAAGCCTTTGTGTGGCTCTTGGTATGAAGTGCTTTTAAAACATTTTTATTTGTTATATCTCACCGAAGGGAAGGAAACCTGTAGGATTTAATGGTAACCACTTGCATCTAGCTTGGTGACATGTGGTACCATGATATTCTTACTAGATTTTACTGCCCTGGTCACAGATTCCTGTACAAAGTACAGCATAAGTTTAGAGCATTTCTCCGCATCAGGACTGTGGAAGGTGCATTAAAATTTTTAGTAATCAATGCTAGAATGACCAAATTGCAGACTAATTGTTTCCATATTGTACTTAAAATGAGTTTTTAAAAGTGAAAAAAAAAATACACAATCCGTGGTATTTGTTGTACCTCTGGGCCTCCTCTTGCAAAAATTGAGCTTACCAATTTTCTCTGTCAAGCTTGAACTAATGTAAATAATTGAAATAATGTAAAGTTATATTTTCATGTTTTTATAGATACAACATGACAAGAATACATAATGTAAGAGTAATTCAGCTATGGATAATAGTGATTGGATAATGCACATCTCAGTTACAAGCAGTAATCATAGTTCAATATCCATGTAATGGTGCATCAGTGTATTGCTGTATAAACATGTCTGTGCACATAAGTGAACAGTGCTCAAACAAGAATGGTGACAGCTGTCTACAGGTTTTTTATTCATTTTATATAAAACTGTTATGGAAAGACCAAAATGTTTATGAACTATTCTTATGTAAATTTACAATTGTCCTTTACTGTACGCTTTTGTTTACAGTATAGTACCTTATTTTTTGCTGTGTTGAGTGGGTGTCCAGTGCCAAGGAGACATACACTTTCTACTACTTCTACGGAAGATATTGGGATTCCAATTTTTCATGTGTACTATGTCAGAAAATGCTTTGGATTTTATTTTTAAATCTAACATCAGATGGCTTTTTGGAGTGTTGTAAAAACTTCAATCATACATAAAACATGTTCTTACAAAAGATGAAGATCCTTTTTATTATTTAATAAGACTTCAAACAAATAATAGTGATAAACAAAAAAAAATGCATTTAGCATTATTCCCCAGCAAACCTGTCTCCAGCGAGAGTGAATATTTATTCAGCTTAAGTGTCAGCTAAGCACAGACAGAGTAAAGTCTATGATTTATATGTTGAAATGAGTAGTAATGCTGATATTCCATACCTGCAGTCACTAAGTTCTTGGGGACATGTAGAAATGTGACTATTAATTACCTTTTGATTCTGCAGACACACTCTACTGCAAAACCCAGGCTTCATGATCATGTAGTATCTTACCATGTGTGGTCAGTTCATTTGCTGTAATAGTTAAATTAAAGAGCAGAAAGGTAGCTTACTTTGAAAATTCCACAACTTGTTTTAACAAAAAGATATTAATGAGAAACTGAAACCCTTACTATTTTGATTAAGTTACTTTTTTTTTTTTTTTTTACAAAACTGGCCATTTTCGCATTTATCCAATCCTATTTCATCTATCCTAACATGGGTAAAACATTTTAATTCTTCAAAATCATACTCAGTTTTTAAATTTTGTGGATTTAAATATATTTAATGCTTAATACATGAATCCGTCTGCTAAAAACACAGTTGTGTTAACTTTCAAATCTGGAAACACTAGAAATATTTTATCCTCAGGGTAATAAATTGAGCAAATGAAGAATTAACAATATAGTAACCTTAAAAGATTATATTCAGT
Organism: Hydrochoerus hydrochaeris; assembly: GCA_004027455.1. Classification (NCBI taxonomy): domain Eukaryota; kingdom Metazoa; phylum Chordata; class Mammalia; order Rodentia; family Hydrochaeridae; genus Hydrochoerus; species Hydrochoerus hydrochaeris. Next base: position 53,386 of record PVLA01006295.1, read on the forward strand.
ATGACGCTTTCATAATATTTAAAAAGGAATGGTAAAATGCAGCATGATGCAATACAGTTCATTTCTCTGTTCTTTATCTCACCACATCCTACTTGTACACTGTCAGGAAAATGCAAGCCAGTAACTCAGGTATCAAGTCTAGTTCAGAATCTATATTTCTCAATATTTACATTTGTTTTGCACTGGGTGGAATTTATTATTATTGGTTTTTGTGAGCCAGCTAGACTGTCATGTAAAGAAAGTGTGGATTGTTGGTAATCATATAGCATCAATTTGGGTGAGCGAACAGATCAAGGGTCACAAATTATATAGGAATGAGCTCTCAAGGATCTTATTAAAAGAAAGAGCAAGAATATAAGGACTCCTTAAAATGCAAAGGCCATCTGATCCTTAAAATTGGTTTATTTTAAATCACCAAAGTGAAGGAAGGGTAAGTATAAGTGAATCATTATGATATCACGAATGAAAATTTGAGCTAGCTTCAATGGTTTGCAAAAGTTATATCCAGAAATTTAAAAGGTCTTGTAATATGTTCTTATTGGCTAAACCATGATACTGGAAAGGCTCCTGGGCATTAATCGGTAAATTGTACTTTATTTCTATTTTAAAACAACTCACAGACAGCATATGGCACTCTCAGTGTATGAATGTTGAAATACACTAAGCAAACACAGCGGCGTTCAAGGAGTGAGCCCACCATACCAAAGCCCTGAGACCCAAAGTGCCTGGAGTTGTCTTGGACCAACAAAATCTGTGCATGTGTTTTTGGTGCTGTCTCTATTCATTTCCTTCTGGCTTTCCCATTTCCCATTCTCTTCTTGCTCCTCAGTACAGCTACCATTTTTCATACATACACATACTTCAAATCAGGTCTCATTTTAAGCTCCATTAATCTTTTTTTTTTTTTTTATGTGATTCTGTTTGCTTTTGGCCTGTATTTCATGAGAGGTTTTGCTTGGAGGGCACTTGGAATGTAGTTCATTTTGCAAACAAAGGACAGACAATTTCAAAGTCCTCTTAGTAACTATAATAAATGACTGGGAATTTGTCTAGTGGGATAAAAATTTCCTGGTAAGCTGTATTTCTGCTTCCCTCACATACCCAGTACTTGCCGATTTGTTGTATTCCTCCATGTTCCTAAAGAGCCCCACAATTTATGGAATTTCTGAAGCAAAAAGGAAAATTTTCAAAGAAGCAGGAAGAGAAAGAACTCTATTGCTAATGTTTTTTCATCAAAATTCCTTTCTAAAGTGATTTTACCGTATACCCAACCCAGTGGTCCACTTTACCTTCACTCTCAATCACTTCTGGTCATCTCTCCTCCCTTCAGGAAGAAGTGAGTGTTGCCATCCCGAGCCACCATGATTGCCTTGGACATGACTGGAGTCACGCAATGAGTTTAGTCATTTGTGGTTTTTTTTTTTTTCTTTTCCTTTCAGGTTAACCCGCTAATTTCATTTTACTATAAATTGGGATGTATGGGATGGGGGATGAACTCTTGGAAGAGAATCTAAATCAGGATTCCAGCTTTATTTTCCTTTTCTTGCTCTTTGCTTTGTTTCTTCCTCAACTGAAGAATGTGGATGCTAGAGCACTTTGGTGAGAATGATAAAAGGAAATCTGACAGTACTATTAAAGACAGAGTATTCCATGGTCTCTTTGTATAGTGATTTGAAGGAATGGATTTGTATTGATTTCAACACTGTGCAAAGGAAGAAGAAAAGTTTTTGTATTCACTTTCAAATTTGTTTGTTGTCTCAAAACATTAGTGAAACAACTCTAGCCCATAAATTTCATTTGTATTCATTCATTCCACCTAATAAATATTTATTGAAGCTGTCCTTGAGTAAATATATATTTAAGGCTAGAGATGAATTGAAGCTCTCATTCCGGTGATTAAGCATATTTTCTGTAAAACATGTGATTCCTTGGACCCAGTCATTTAGAAATAATGTCATCACTTGAATTTTACAATGCGTGACAATGAGTTATACATTTTTGTCCAATGTTATTAAACTGAAGACATTCAAAATTTAATTTTGGGTGGAAGTCTGGCATAATTCATCAACTCTCTTCTCAAATAAGAGTTCATATTCTGCCCTGTACATAATCTTTGATTGTATAAAATCATGCTCATTCATATATTTATTGATCATCTAATCAACATTTCTATTCCATTCTGTTCTCTAAGAGTCACATTCATTAAGAAATATCACAGTAGGGCAATTTAAACCCCTTCCACCTGCATTGTCCGGAATCTGTATTTTGGGATAAGAGTTAATTAAAATACCATTCAAAGTACTTGCAGTCATCTGTTAAATAGCGTGTTGTATTCGAACTGTGACAAAAATTAAAGAACCAAATTGGCCATTTCTCAACCAAGAACTACCAGTTGAGAATTTACTAATGGCAATATTTAAACTGAAAACTGCTATTTTTATTTTTGTTTATTTGATTTTATTCACACCAAGTTGCATCTAAACTTAATGAAGGTAGTTTATTTCAGATGAGAAAAGTTTAAATTTATTAATAAAATATATATGTGATAGACACAGTATTTTAATGTCACCCATTATATTTTCAATATCAATAGATACAGCAGTCCATTTGGCAAATTTCAGAACCAGAAGTGATTGACAACTGATGCATATTTTCAATTAATTCCTATTTATTTTAATTTGTTACAAAATTAAGACATATGCCAGTTATCAGTATTTTTTCTAAGCATCTTAAGGTCAGGAATTTTGCAATATGAAAATTTCTGTGGTTATAGGAATTCTAGGATTTAAGATTTTGGATATGCTTGAGCTCTATCTGCTGCACTTTTGTAGAAGTTTGCAGATTATTCTGAAGAAATAGCCTCGTGAAAACAATGTACAAGGTTCTTGAAACAACTATGTGGGAAATGAAGCCTAAAGTACTATAAAGTATATATCCTGAGTGGTTTTTTTCCTTCTGTCCCTCATCCCTGCAGACCTGACCCCTTTTAGCTGGTTATCTTAACTGATTAAAGAAAAGCCTTAGCGAAGCTTCAGTCACGGCTGGCAGTTTTTCATAGCTTCGTTTTCTCCGCTGTCTGGGTGTAGGCTTTCTTCTGCTCTTTGCACACCCCTGCAGACGTGAGCCTTAGCTCTTGGTGAAGGTGACCTTGGTGATGAATGTGCTTCCACCACCTTCATTGGGGATGCTTTTAAAAGTAAAATGCATCTTTGGATTTGTGTCTAATCTGTATCTTAAACAGTTTTCAGGTCTGTTTTATGTGCCCTTTCTTGTCAGTTATTTGGGTTAAAAGATAAACATGTCTATTTTTATTTCTTGTGTTTCTTCGTGCATGTGTGTATGTTCGTGTGTATATTAAAAAATTCCACATCCTTCATAGCACTTATTCTTACAGTTATTTATAACCTTGTTAACACATATTCTGAGCTTTTTACCCTCAGAACTGCAAATGACATGCAGTAAGTTACTATGAATATTTTAAAGGGGTGTTCAAAAACAAATCAATCTTGTAGGTTGGACATCTAGAGTCAAAGTAATTAAATGGAAGCCCAAAATTATGCTTTGTTACTTTCATTTGAAATTTTCATGCTTATACAAAATTATATTTGTAATGTTTATACTTTATAATTGATACCTAATCTCCACATGGGAAAGACTTTTGCATTGATGTTGCCTGTGTCTCATGGAGGAATATAAATCACACTTTTATTTCAGAAATGTTTTTTCTGGCGATCTGAAAGAAGCACAGTACATACTCCATGGGAATGAATGTTTGCTAACATCAAAGGAGAATAAGTCACCAGTAGTTTTCAAAGTGCCATCCTGCACCGTAAGGGACGAACCTCACTGGCCGTTACTTACTAGCCTTGTAGGGGCTGAGCTCCGGCCAGCAGATCCGGGCTAACCGAGGATGTAGGACTTGGATGGTCCCAGTTGCCATACTCTGCTCGCCAGCTGGGAGCACTTTACTCATGCAACCAGCTGCACGTTACAATAGGAGTGATGTGTTCTCCACGAGGTTACTTTAAAAACAAGTAACAACTTGATTTTTAAATGAAAACATACTGTTTTGTGTGTCTGAATTTGTATAGAGAGGCTTTTTTTGCTGTTATTGTTTTATCTTCCATAAAAATAACAGGAGAATCATGAAAACAGTTAATAGAAATATAATTTTAAATTTTGTTGCCATATGTATGTAATATATAGATACATAAATATATTTACACTAGTGACATCTATTGTTATTTATGCCTTAAATATTTATTATTAAAATTCAATAAATCAAATAAATAGTCTAAATACACGTTTAACTTTGCTTAATGGCTACAATAAAATAATTTTTAATCAGGGCGTTTATAAATAAAAATGTTATTCCTATTTTCTTTTATTAGATATAAAAACATTGGAAACAAATTATAAAGCATTGGCTGAAATCATAGGTTGAGTATGTGGTATTAACCATGTATTTTAAGGATATATTTTGGATATATTTATAAAAAGCAAATTTTAGTGTTATTAGATTACACAATGAAGACACTGGTTTTTAGTGTACATAAACCCCATACATAAAAATTTGATACTATTCTAGAGCAATAAATAAATTTCAAAGCACACTGATGTTTAATTCATGGATTAATAGTAATATTTCACACCTCATTCCCTCCCATTGCCATAGAACAGTGCATGCTAAAATTCCATGCAACATACCTTATTCCAATGATACACATGCAATACGGTTTTAAAACAAAACATTTTAACAAGTGAAAAATTCATTACATTGGAAGACATGCATGCTTTACTGTTCTTTTCTCTGTTTCATTCTTACCACAGGTACTAATCTGGCAAACTCATAGGCGTGAATGGAAAATGATTTTTTGTTTTTTTAAAATTCCATTTCCTTATTATTAACTTCTTATATATTGTTCAGTAAAAGCATAGTAATATCAGAAGTCGCATGGGAAATATTCCTTGTCTTGTGACACCTCACCTCCTCTACCCACACAACACCAAGCAAAGCTGAGTACATATATTTGTGGTTATTGTAGCTGTTCCAGTGTTGGACTTACTGGAATATATCTGATGTAGCAAAGTTTGATTTGCTTTGATTGGTGATTGTTTTCTCTTATTGCAATTCAAGCATCGTGAAGCAGTGACTAATGTCTTATTTGTCTTTGAGAGGTTAACACTTTTTGAAAAAAATAATAATAACTTTCAGCTACCAAGCAGAGATCACATCATGCAGTACCTGCTGAAATCCATGTTTTTGCTACTGTCCCTTTCCATCTCACACTTACAGAGCCTGAGGGACAAAAACACAGAAAGTTGAAATGATTTGCTCACATCCCGTAGATAGTAGACGTAGAACAAGGTTTGGTACTTGGGCTTGATGGCTGGAGTTTGCACTCCTAACACTCATTTGAGGAAATATAAGTCAGAATGCAATACTATAGAAGGGAAAATACTGTAAAATAAAAATGAATTAAGGCACCCAACATCCATACAGGTGTTCAGGGGATAGATTTAGAACAAGCCCCTCACACATGCAGGAAAACATGTTAATATGTAATGAAGAACAGTATTAGTGAAGTGTCCCTGTGAGAAGCGTAGAAAACGTAATAAACCATGTAGGCTGCAGTGAGACCCTTAGCAGGTGTGTGCTGGAAGCTGAAGGGAGTGTGTAACACACTGTGCACACGTGCTACACTGCAGTGGGGGTCAAGGTCGAATTGCTGGGCAACCACACACATCGTTCTCTTCTGCACATAAGCTGCTTTAATGGCACGTGTTTTCACATAGTGTTGTTTTTGACCAGACTCCTGAAATGCACCCCTTTTCACTCAATGGAAATTAATTTTGTTAAGCAAACTTTAGAATAACTTCCTTTCAAGACATGCTGTATTATTTCAACCTATGAGGCATCTTTAGTGGATAAACTCAGTCTCTATGGTATGATTATAGATGTTCCCAGGTGACCTTTTCTTTTTTTTCTCTCAAGTATCTCAACTCTTCAAATGGCATTCCACTGCCTCTCTCCCTCTCTCTCTCTGTCTCTCCCTACCTCCTCTGTCTCTCTCTTTTTCTGGAAAATCATTTCTTCCTTTGTATAAATTATGTCTCTGTGCAGAATATTCTCCAGTGTGGGTGGATGGCTCTGGTTCTTTCTGGTCCAGACCTGTAGATTCCTATGTTCAGTGGATTTATTGATACTCATATCAGTATCAGTGCTAATAATAATAATTATTGAAATTCTGTTACATGCTAATCAGTATTTTCAGTATTTAACAAATGAGTGACTTTTAAAACAAATAATATGAGAGCAATATTATAATCATCTCCATCATATCTCAGTGAAATAGAAGCATTAAACTTACTAATTTTATTGCTCAGATGTTCAATTACAGCTAAACTCTGCACAGGCACTTAAACCTGTACAGACTTCAAAGCTGAGTTATCTTTCCATTAAAAATAGCTGCTGCTGCTTCTGGCAAGTTCCTTTTGGTCACATTTACTCTTTGGCTACCATTACAAATGTAGAAAAAACATAAATTGCATTTCTAGTATTTTAGTAAATGTTGGAAAAACCCTTTTATGCTTGACCTTCTCCCCATTACAATTTACATCGATGAACACATATAAATTCTAATCTCAAAATCCTCAACATTGATTAATCCAATGGAAAAATCCATAAACAATCCTTATGATTTAGTCCTTAAATTGTGGCTCATTTCATTGTAGCAATTCAGTCATTATTGTTTGTGTTAAAGATCACACCTAGATGGTCTCCTGCCAGTCCCAGAAGGCTCATACTGACTTTGCGTGCATTCAGTGAATCTGTTTATTTACCCAGTGGGCATGTGTGGAACATGTATCACACAGCAGACTCTACTGATATAACATAGTTAGATTCATGTCTCTTTTATTTGTATAAAAATCAAGTGGTTCAAGGTTTTCTACAAATTAGTTCCCCTTGTCCCTTATCCATGGTGAATTCCTCCACTATCTCCTTGTTATACTGCTAATGATTATGTAACATAGTTGAAATTACTTGTGAATTTATCCAACAAATATTTATGGACTAAGCACTTATGTACAAGACACGTGTATTATACTACGAACATACTGAGTCTTTGTCTTTTCAGAACTTCTGGTGTGACCAGCAAAAGAAATCCTGCATCAGCAGTCTTTTGAAAACAAGACAAAACAAAACAAAAAAACCTCAAAAATTTAGATGTATAAAGAAGAGAGATGTGGCATGGGAAACAGGGAGGTCTAAGGTTGCAAATCAGGAAAAGAAAATGTGTGGGAGGAGCAGATCAGGCCCGTGTGCATATTCAGGTAGCTGGGAACATCAGACCCGGACTCCGGAGCCCCAGACCCTGACAGGTGCTTTGTATCTCCCTGGTCTGCTCTCCCAACAGCGACAGGGTGTGGCTGGAATTCAGCCAGCCTTCTCTGCTCCAGGTAGAAAACGCCCTGCGCCTGTGTTTCTCCAGTGCCATCTTTTCCTTACCTTACAGAAGGGTTTGGTATCCTTGAGTGAGATGAAATAACTTCCCTTAACCGATTTTTTTCTTATTTGTGCTTGACACTATCCAAGGAACATGCATTCCCTTTTGGTGGCGAAAGTATTTCACTCCAGTTTTTGAGTAGAGATTATTTCTGCTATTTCTCTCAAGTTTGTTTATATAAAAGAATTTTTACATGGAAGTATTCTTGCAAGATAATTTCCTAAAAAAGCTTCTGGAAAAATCCTACAGTCAGAAATATTTGAAAATATAACACATAAGATTTCACTGTTGCCCAAGTTTTCTATCGAGTGCTTGTTACCCTGCTTCTACCTTCAGTGGATTATGATCTATCTGTCCTCTTGAACATTAATGATTTTGGTCATTAAAATGGTGGACTTAGACCATAATTCATGAAAAATTGATTTGACTCAGAGAGGAGAAATCTTACAACTTAAATTGAAACTGTTGAGACTGTGTAAGTGCTGCTTAAATTAGCTGATCTTTAATAATTAGATCGATTGAAAGAGTCAAAGGTCCTAGGAGCTACAACTGTTGTACCTTTGCTGATACATATTTGCTGTGTGTCATATATACTGAATCAATAAAAAAGGAAAGACTATCATTCATGATAACCGAGGTAGGAAAGAGGTAATGTAAGCTGTCTTTAAATTAAATGTTTAGTTTTCCAAGTATATAAATTTCTCTCCATATCAAAGCTTCCCTAATAACACTCTCCATGGGAATTCTCTCCAGACTCTAACACATCCATTCACTAAGACAATCACATTCACAAATATATGTTGTCAGTGTAATAAAGTGACAGAGAGAAAGGAGCTTACAGAATTCCGCAGGAGATGAGCTGGGGAAGCCAAAGCTTGTTCCACCAAGAAAGAGGTAAACTGATGTCCTCTCTGTGCCTGCCCAACAAACAGTGAAAGAAAAGCAAAGCTGGAATCATCCTTCCATTGTGCTGTGAATACGCAAAACAAGGATCAGATGTGTGAATGTGCCCTGAGAAGTCAGGATCACCATTCTCCAGCCTGTGAGAACTGCTTGGCTATTCAGGTTTCTAGATGGAAATTTGAATAAGTTTGTACATCAGAGCCTGTTTCTGACACAGCTCTGATGGCAATAAGCAATAAACATGAGATCCGGTCACCCTGCAGACAGCTGAATATTTGCAAAAGTTGGATAGAAAAGGGGGAGGTCTTGTGGGAAACATGAGATTCGGAAGCAGAACCAACAGGTTCAAGTCAGATGACCTTACAGACTGCTGTTGTGACTAATAAATCATTAGCCATTAGTCATGAATTTATTGACTCCTTTATTCATATCCAGCAAAAGGAAGAATAATCGTGTCTACCTGTTATCTCAAGGTTATAGACCCTGCATTAGGGAAGTACCATGACATAGCTCTAGCCACCAGGCAAGGGTGACACCTCTACTGTCCTGTGTCGCACTGTGCAAATTAATGACAGGAGCACTTAGAGCATTCATCTGTGAGAAGAGCATTTTAAGTGATTGTGAATAAATACTTTTACACGTCTGTTTTCTTACCACCAAGCATGGAGGTGATTTCTAAATTTATGATATTATTACCACTACTCTGAATGCACCTTTACATACAATTTTTGTCTATGATTTTTACTGATTTGACTTTTACATTTAATTCTTTTTCTTCTGTTTTGAGTTCTATAGATATTTATGCAAAGAAATTACAGTGTCAGAACAATAGCTAAAGCTTTGTGTCTTTCACCTACAGATCCTTCTACTTCACATGTTCTGCAAAGAACTACATGTCCTTATAATGTTCCTGTGTGTTATGTTTGCCTTGAGTTTCTGGGGATGACAAAAGGGAAAATCAGCTACAGTGTGTAAACTCTTTTAAAATAAGCATCCGAGGGCATCTTCACTGGTCGCTTTCAGCCCACACGGGAAAGTACTTATGTCAGAGGAAGTCTCCCACACAGCACAGCGCAGGGGACGGCTCGCGGGTCTCCTTCCTGCAGGTTAACATCCTGTGACTCAGAATGCAGTGAATGCGGAGGATGGCATTTGTATTCCATTTTGGAGTTGTTAGGGAAATTACCATCCAAAATACAGACTCCTGTTTTCTTGCCAAGCTAAAAGTGAATGACATGACTCTTTCTGTTTCCTATTTTGTGTGCAGGCTCCCAGCCCTAGGGTGGGTGTAGCACTTGTAACCTTAATGCTGGTTAGCACTATGCCAAAACTACTCAGCGGACTGATTTGCTAATCAAGCATTCTTAATCCCAGCAACACACCCTCTAGATCCAGTCACTTCTGAAATGCCCTGCTCCCCAAGTGCGTGAGGCTTTGGAGAGACATCCGGACACAAATCACAATACCAAATAAGCTAAATATTAACTCCCCCTTCCCACTAATCTTCCCATACATTAGACCAACAAATTAACAAGGGCTGTCAGCTGTGCCTTCAAAATATTTTCAAAATGCCACTTGGCTCACTCCTCCTGTATTACCGTATTTGTCCAGAAATCCTCATGTGTCCCCTGATGGGCCCCATATTCCCTCTGGCTTCCTCAGCCATGGCAGTCTGTACAGAATCTCCAGAGTGGTCAAAGCTACCTCTTAAAAATACAGGTAAAATAACACATTGGCCCTCTGCTTAAGGCAATCCAGAGAGTTTCCATGTCATTCAACACCAACTGCTCTTGCTCTGAGACCTACAAGTTCCCCTGAAGCCCAATCTCATCCCATAGATCGGTTCTCATTGCAAACCCTGGTCCTGTCACCTTGGCCCTTTGAGGGAAATTTCAGTCTCCTTGGGACATTGGCCTAAAGGTTCCCTGAGATTGAAAATGGCCCCCTGTGTTTCTCTTGAAGCTGCTCCCTGTCACTAGGGTTTTATTCTTTCTTAGCTTCTGATTCAGAAGAGCGAACGCGCCAGTTGGACTCCATGAAAGGACCTTTTTTCACACTTTCTTTTCAGAGCCCACTGTCTGCCAGAGCCTGCCTTCCTCGCTGGTCACTTACACAGGGGCCTGGCTGGTCCCACTTTCTGTTGTTTCTCTGCCCAAAGGACAGGGTCTTCTTGGTAACAACTACCCAAAAAATACAGGGCTGCTACACACTGCATCGGACACTTACATACATTTTCAAGTAAAGGCATTGTCATCCTTCTATTCCCTTTCCAGGGCGTGATTCAGCTTCAGATGGAAGAGGCATAGGTTTCCCAGTGATAACTAATATCATGCAGGAGAAATTGAAAAACAAACTCAGCCCTCAAGAGTTGACAGAATCACTTAGCTCTTGTCAGATACATGTTGTAATCTGTGTGCTGTTCATAGATCTTTATCACTACTGTTTCCTACTATAAACTAAATGTTATCATAGCTGAGGACAACAGGCAGAGATTCTGGGCTTATAAGTCTTTTTAGGCTGGTACATAAAAAACATAATCAATATTTATTTGAAAGTAAAATATTAAAAAGAAATGGAGCATACCACTGAATACATTTAAATGTGTGCATGTGGGTATGTGTGTGTGTCATTGTACACACACACACGGGTTTTTGCCCATTAGTGTAACACACACTGCTTCGGAGTTAGAGCTCACATTAATCCTCTGAGCCCCTTCCTCAAAATCGCCCTTCTCTGTCTAGACAGACAGGGCAAATGGAGGCTTCCTCCTTCTCCTTTGCCCCTCCCACCAGTACTGAGTTGTTTTGTTATTTTTTATATTTTGGTTTTCTAAATCACTGCTCTGATGTATATAATTTTTTGCTTCTACTATATCCAGGTTCATTTGCTCATCTCACGATTTCTCCAACTGGGTCTGAAATAATTAATTTTTGATCTTCTCACCTCAGTAGCACTTTACTGCTGAAAGTTTTCTTTTGTGTGCCATTTCGACTTCACCACCTGAATTTTTCAATATTGTACCTTTATTTTCATTCAATTCAAAATGTTTTATGTTTTTTCTGTTTGTTTCTTTTTTCTCAGTTTGAAATATGTTTATAATGCACACTATGCATTTCATTGTGGGTGACTGATACATATGCGTATCACATCCTGGTCACTTCTTAACTTTACCCTCTCCTCTCTCCCATCCCCAGTCCCTGAAGTCACTGCCCATTCTGTGCCATTGAAGTCATTACATTTCTGTATGTGATGTAGTGTAATTTTCCTTATTTGCCCTTTCCCTCTTTACACTTTATTTTTAACTCTCATGCAATTGCGTTTTTTTTTAATTTTAAAGAAAATAATATAAGCAATGGTACAAAATTTCAAAACAAGATTGAAGGAGAGTAACAATGGTTAGTACATTGTGTATTGTTACCTTCAAAGTGGTTGCACATATTACAAGATATAGGCATGAAAAACTGATCAAGCAACGGAGGCATAAGCCTTTGTTTTCAAGAAACTAATAGCATTGAGTAGTATAACTATTTTAACTATTTTGTGTGTTTATGTATACATATAAATGTATTCATTGTATGCAGCATTGAGTTGAGTCTTGAAATTTTACCCCACTTTGGTAGTCTCTGTCTTTAATTGTGTAATTAGACACAATATATATATATATTGATATGGTTGGGTCAAGTCTATCATTCTTATATACATTTTACATTTGTTATATCTGCTCTATTTCTTTTTTTGTTAGATTATTAAAATTAGATATCTCTTTAAAATGCAAAAATTACACAGTAGAATTTTATGAATCCATTTTATTGCCTTTTGGACTTCTGCACTGTGACTTCTTGTTGTTAATGCAGTGGCTGATTTAGGCTTTATAAATGTATATGTCTTTAACTTGTCATAGTCTGTCTTCAAGCAATAATAGTCTGTCACCTACAGAATTAAAACTTTTTAACAAATGCCACTTTTTGCTGTTACTGATTTTTATTTGCATAGTTAATTATATCTTAAAGATATCTAAACAATAAGAAAAAGCTTCTTTGTATTTACCTGAGTGGTTACTATTCCTCTGCCCCTTCGTTTTTTCAGGCCGATCTAGATTTGCATCTGGAATCATTTTCCTTCTTTGACAAGCACTTCTTTAGAGCATCGAAGCTTTCCTGGTAATGGATTTTTTTCAACTTACATTTTTCATTATTCTTGAAACACTTATTTTCCCCTCCTCTTAGAAAGACTTTTTTAGGGCTTAAAATCATATATATAATTACATATAATTACAACATTGCACCAAAGCAGCAGCCCGAACTGTCCTGGCAATTACACAGTTCCTGATGAAAAAATTCTGTTATTTTATTTGTCCCTCACAGTGAAATCTGCCCTTCCTTGCCTGCTTTAAAGTTTGTGCCCTTTATGATTGATTTTGTGCAAATTAGTGTGATATGCCTTTGTAGATCACGATTTGTAAATCATGATTTTTTTTCACGATTTTGAGAGTTGGGTTCCTTGGACTTCTTGAATCTGTAGATTGATAGTATTTATCAAATTTGGAAAAACCTCAGGCATTAATTGTAAAATGGTCTCTTCTATGCTTCTCTCTCTATTCTAGGGACACATGTATCGGCCACCTGAGGTTTTTCTATTTTTTTCAGTTTTGTAATCACCTTATGTTTCATTGGTGTACTGGTTTTTTGCTGTATCTTCAACTTGCTAACATTTATTTATTCAGTATCTAATTTGGGATTAATTTCATTAATTAATTTTTGTTTTAGAGATTGTAAATTTTATCTAGAGGGTTTGACTTGGATTTTACCTGCTGACCCTTCCCTGGAACTTCTGAAGCACAAAGAACACAGTTGTAACACTATTTCCAGCATTTATGCTCACTGATACTACGGTCTGTGTCATTTGTGTGTCAATGTTTATCAGTCCACCTCTCACCTCATCACAGCCTGTATTTTCTGTTTTGCATTCATATCATGCATTCTTACTCATTTTTATAAGCAAATGTCAGGCATTATGAATTTTGCTCTGTTGGATACTATTTGCTTTTTATAAAATATATTTAAACTATTATCTGTGATACAGTTAAATTACTTGAAGTGAGTTTGGTCTTTTGAGGATTTGCTTTTAAGCTTCTTTTGGCAAGACTGGGATGCCATTTAGTCTAAAGGTAATTTTTTTCCACATTACTGGAGCAAATTCTTTCTTAGTGTCCTAATGATGCCACCTGAATTGTAAGGTGTTCCACTTTGCGCTCAGGAATTGTCGCTGTTCTGGGCCTGGACGTTTCTGGGAACTATTTTCTTTAGCCTCTCTAGGCGTTGCCTTCTGGGCCCGAGTAGTTTCTTTGAAATGAATGAGCGGCCCTAGGGATGCATGAGAATCAGGCAGGCTGGGGAGCAGCGTCAGACAGCTGCGGACTTCTGGAGCCAGCGTTCAGGCTGGTTCCGTGCCCGCTTATCCGCCCCCTCTGTGAGTAGCGTCACCCTGGCTCTGGCTTTTCCATTCTGTCTTCTCAAGTGGCCAGGCCAGCCTCGCCTGGGCCCCAGGGTGCGCTGTCTAGGAAATGTTCCAGGGTACAAGCGAACACGCCCATTCGTTCCCATCTTTCTTCGTATCTTTCGTTTCCTCTTGTCAATGTCTTGTGAGCTGATATAGATAGATAGATAAATAGATGATATGGAAAAATATATAACATATAACATATATTATTTTATTATATTATAAGGCGGAAGGTAACTCCGAGCCTCGTTTTTCCATCCTCATCGGATTTGAATGTCAACTGTGAAGGTCACTTCTAGCAGGTGATGTGAATAGTTGGCAAAAATTCTGGTCATGAGCACTTAGAAAATTCCAGAATGCTAAATAACATAACAAGTGCCAAATTATAACATTCCCAGAGATCACTGGAGATCAGTCAAGGAGATCAGCTAAGAAATGAAAGAAACTCTAAGTGGAGTGCGTGCGGAAGGCACAGTGGGAAGGAACACAATCAGTTACAGAAAGGAAAATGAGCTTTCTTAAGGCAGGTGCAGGCGGCTGGGAAAGGGGCTGGGAGCCGCCGAGGGCTGGGACTCGCTGCCTCCTGAGGCTCCCACGGGAGCTGGCACACGGGGAGCTGGCACCTTCACCGGGATGAGCCGGCTCCGACTGACCGACTGACTGACTCCGTTAGTCCTTCCTGCTCCTCCTGATTGGCACTCTTCCACCGCCCTGCAGCGCACCTGGGACTCAGTTTCCCCCCGCCAGCTGCTCTGACAGCTGCCACCGAAGTTAGCAGGTGACTCAAGCGGGGAGTCGCTGACGTGGTCCCTGCGGTGTTGCTTTCCTGCTGACTCGACTATTAAATGCCACTCAAGCACTGTCACCATACTGGGAACTTTCGTAACTGTGGTAAATATGTTCAGAGGAAGAACGAGGTTTGCTCTCCTGAGGACTTATTGTCCCTCTGTGATCGGATTTGTTCTCCATATCCCGATGTACCGTTTTGTGAAAGCATAGTACCTTTTGTGTCTTGGGTTGCTTCTTTTTCTAATTAATGTTTAGTGTTATGATTATTCATTTATTTATCCAACAAATATTTGATAGGGACCTAGTTTCCTGATATTTCACTTATTATTGCCTTTGAACAATTCAGACTTTGATCACTGTGACCGTAATCAGTACAGCAACTCTTTCTGTCTCTTTGGAAGCTGGGGTGTCAATGTGGAGAAAATATTTGCCATCTTAATGAGGGGGATATATTGACTATATCTCACTTCAAGGTGAAAGTACCAGAAAGTTATTTCTGCTTGAAAACAAGTCTATTGCCAGAATAACAATAATTTTATTGTCTATTTCTTTTACAGTAAGATGAAGACAGCCTTTAGCTAAAGAATTATTTAATCCACATATAGTGATATTAGTCATTTTCTCAAAAATACATTTACTTTTATAAGGGTATTTAAAGAAAAAGAATTCCATATGAGGAAATGATCAACATAAAGAATTTGGTTCAAAACAGAATTCACAAAACTAAACATTATTGTCAAGCTGTGGAGTAAGGGTTGTCTTGTATTGCCACTGGGAAAAGTTTTTGACTTCTAAAAGAATGTCAAAAAAGTATATAAAACAAAAATACTGTTACATACAAAACCTCAAATATTTACTGTATGTACTATTTTAAATTGTTGACTCTAATTTAAAATATACTTAGTTTATCCTTGTTATGGTTTGGGTCTAAATGTCCCCCCATAGCCTCATGTACTTTTAGGTGGATCTTTTTTGGAGGTAGCTGAATCTGTTGTGTGATATTGATTTATGTTTCAATGCTGTGATTAGCAGTGTTGGGATTAAGGATGGGGGATTTCTGGATCAGTCCTCTGATTGGATTGGCACAGACATAATGCCAGCAGTCTGGATAAAATAAGAGGGCAGAAAGAGACTTGTCTCTCCCCGCTCTCTTGTGCCTTTTTCTGTCTTCTGCCTCCATGAACTGTTGCCTCTCTACCATGTGCCATCTTGCCTTGGGATGAGCACATGATACACTAAACCTCCACAAACTGTGAGCTAAACAAACTACTCCTCCTTTAACTTTTGGTGTTGAATATTTTGTCTTAGCAATGAGAGAAAAGTACCTAAGACAATCATCTCATAATTTTCAGATACATCACGATCTTCTTCATTGATTCAGAAAAAGCATTTGATTAGTTTCAACACCTACTTATTAAAGAATGCTTAGTGCAATAGGACTAGAAGGGATGATCCTTAATATGATAAAATATGTCTTAGTTAATTTTCTCATTGCTAAAACAGAATACTCAACAAACACAAGTGAAAGAAGGGAAGATTTACTTTGGTTCACAGTATGTAGAGGTTTCATTCTCTAGCTGGCTGGTTCTGAGGCAGGGTGGCATGACAGAGGGGTATCACAGAGAAGAAAGAATCAATGGCAAAGCAGGAAATAATGAAGAATCAAGCAGCAGCAGCAGCACAAGTTCACCCTCCTTCTCTCCCTTTATATTCCATCCAGACTATAAACGACTCTTGATTAGTGCCACCCATACCCAGGTTGGGGGTTCCATTATCCACACCCAGAACTATGCTAATTCCAATCAGTGGACCCATTTAGTACCACACACCCTTAATCACAATATCACACATTCTAGATCCAGTCAGCTCTGAAAAGCACCATGTATTTGCAGGTGCATAAGGGTTTCGGGGGACATCTAGATACAAGCCATAACAAAAAGGATCTAAAAATCCTGCTAGTAACGTTACACATAATGGTGAAACCCTAACTGCTTTTCCTCTCAGATTGCAAAGAAGAGAATGATGTCCACATTCAGAACACTATCACTATTTATGTTTGCTTAAATACAGATTTAGCTGTAAATCTAACAAAATATGTACAAGATGCTGGAAACATTCTAATGGTAAAGAAAATATCAAGAATAACTAAATATAGTGGGAGAATACCATCTGTGTTCATGGGAGAGAGACCTCAACCTAATAAAAAATGTTAATACATCCTAACTACCCAAGGTTAATGTCATAGACAAGTTCATATTAACAGTTATATAAAAATGTAAATAATTTATATAAGAAAATTTGAAAATGATGTTGGGGTTTGATATATCAGTTATTAAATGTCAAAGTTTGCTTTATAGTAACAATAATAATAAACTTTATGCTATTGTTGGATGGATGGACATAATCACTGAAATGGAAGAGAAACTCCTGGAACAGATCCATACAAATGCTGATATTTCCAAATCATTTCCATAAAGGTAGCTTTTCATCCAATGATAATGAAATAGTTGGAATTCATAGGCACAAATAAGACAGCAAGAAGGAAAAGAGGAAGCAGGAATGAAGGAAAGAACCCCGACCTGAGTCTTCTACATTAAAACAATCATAAAATATGAGTATGTACCTATCAGAATGCCCCAAATTTTTAAGAATACCCATAAACACTGGTGAGGATGTAGAGATTCTCAGATGTTGCTGTTGACTATAGATGTTAAGCCACTGAGAAATCAGTAAGTTTTTTTTTAAATAAACATGTAACTACCATGGGACTCCACAACTGCTAAGCCTGTCGCTCAAGGTGAACATCTGTCTTTACTCAAAAATCTGTACATGAGTGTTTATCAAAGTTCTGTTTGATAATCCAACATGCAATTAACTAGATGTTTATCTCTAGGGGAATGGTTAAGAAAGACTGGTATACCATGGGAAAGAGTGGTCAACAATAAAAAGAGCCTGATATTCCTAAGAACCTAGAAATACCACAATGCCATTATGCTGAGGGACGAGTCACTCTATGGGTTTCATGTTGCTATTCCATGCATGAAATGCTGCTGTTGTAAAAAGAGCAAAATAGGAGGGGAAAAGAAGTGTGTCCACAAAAGGAAACTAGGACGGACCCTCCTCAGAGTGAAACCTGTCTCTACCATGACCAGGTTGACATCACGTTTTCAGTTATGACAGTGTACTACAGATTTAGGCTATTATATTGGGGGAAAGTAGGGTAAAGGATATTGTTTCTCACAGCTTCATGAGAATTTACAATTATCTCAAATATAAAATTGAATAAAATGAGTTAAATAATTCATTTAAAGCTTCTTTAAACTCAAGAACAAAATGTTAATAAATGCTTAAAAATTGTGACATAAAGAAAATGTATGAAAAACAGATACTTATGCATATTCATAAAATCAGGTCAGAGGATGTTTAGGGTCCTCTGAAGAGACCTGGAAAGTGGGCCAAAACAGAAACACAGCATTTTTCTACGAGAGAAGAAAGTCTATAAAGAATTTGAGAGAGTAGAAGGCTGGTACATTCTTCTAATTCCATAAACAAACAAATGGAACAAGCAGGCAGCTACTTTTGGAGTGATTTGAGAAGTCCTAAGTTTCATCTATGATGTGAACTAAGGTTTCCTGTTGATATTTAATCTAGTTCTATGAGTTCCATGTCTAATAGCTTTTAGTTTTATTGTAGAAAAAATTAGAATGGATAATGTAATTACTCTTGCAACAATGCCAAAGAGCATTTCAGTGACAAAAACTAATGATGATTTTTGAAAGGTCTTACATGGAACACAGAACAAAAGTTTAAGTCAGTAACCACAAAGGAGACCTTGAAAAATATGCCTTTTCTTCCCAGAAAAGAAAAAATATTACTACTCTCAAGATTTCTTGTAAACCACAGAGTAAAGCCACTCTCACCAAAGGGAAGCACTTTGCGGGCAAGCTCCAACTTAGAATGGGTTCTTATATAACTGTAGAGTTCTCCTCTGTGGTTAAAAGTACAAAATGAATAGATACCACAGTTTGTGAGTTTCTAAACTATGCTTCATGCTATTGTCAGTGCCAATTATCCCACTTTAGCAAGGATGCCATATATGTATTAATCAGTTGTTCTCACTTCTTTAACAACACCAAGAACTGCTGGGGTAATGACCTCACCACAGGACTAGGGGACAGAGCCAAACAGATACCAACATCTCAATCTAAATTAACTGGAAAGGTAGGGGACAGACATGAACCAAGAATGTCCTACACACGCAAGACATCCTAAAGACCAAACCTTGGCTACAGAGGCACTGGTAAGTGACAAAGCTACCTAATACAAAAATTTGTAGATGTGCATAGAGGAAGCATTGAAGCAGTGAAATGAATCTTTTCCACCTCTGATATGCTCAGGGAGGAAGCTTTCCTCAATTCTGAAAGTTAAGATATTGTTTGGAGTAAAACATAGATCAAAGATAGAAAAGTTTGCATATGTCAACAGGAAAAATTAAAGAATTAAATTTCAGATAAAAATTTAGGTAAAATTACTATTTACATGAAAATCCCAAATCCTAATCATAGGCTACAAAGTTCTAAGGGATCTCCCCATTTTCTCATAAGATGAGCATCACCCCCCACACACCAATCTAAAAGACACCACCACCAGCACCTCATCACCATTTCCCAAGCGATTAGGGTCCTAATCACTCTCTTGTAATATGAAGAGATTTTTCCCGTGGCAGAGACTTCAGACAGGTCGCTAGGTTATGGTATTCACTGTCTAAGGCAGTCTTTTATCCATTATTTAATAAGGTTATAACTTTCAGAGGTCAACAGAAATGTCACGTCTTCAGAAAAGCTAATATCCCCTGTAATTTTCCTTACATTACTATATCTTGCTATGATTTATGGCTTTTCAAACATATACAGCCAACTCTGTGGGAAAAGGACTCCAGAATACCATGAATATCAAAGTCCTCGGATGCTCAGGTCTCAGATAAGATGGCATATATTTGCTTGTAACCTACACCCATCTTTCTGTACATGTTGTCACCAAATATGTGAAATGTTGAAATTTTCAAAATCTATGACAGTAAAAACCACACTGTCATTAACCTTCCCCCTTGCGTCAGACACACACCCCATCATTCTGGCCACTTTCCAATGCTGTTCTGGGAATTCTGTCTTGGGAGGGTCTTTAGCTACGCTGCCCTGGATGCTTGATGCCCTGCAGCCCTTGAAAATGATTCCCTTTCTTGGTAATTCTGATTTGGGGAAGAGCCAGGAGTCCCAAAGTGCAGGAAGGTGCGAGACAATGCAGTAATATTTTCATCAGACACAACTTCCACAACTGTTTCAAAAAATGGCGAAAACAGTGGGATCAGTGTGCGGAGGGGAGGAGTGGCGTTTTGAGGGGGAATAAGGACAATTTATGTTTATCTGTAGCTTTTTTAAACTTACACATTCATACAACTTTTTTTTTGGGGGGGGTGCCGGGGATTGAACTCATACAACTTTTGATCTCTCTTAAATTAAAATGTGTAATACAGTATAAATAATACATCAAGAGTTCTTGTTCAGTATTATCTATGGATTAAAATCAGTAGCTTCTTTACCACTTTAATATAGACATTTTCCTCCTAACACTCTCAACCCGTGTTTGGTGAAGTTCACGGATGTGGATCCCATAACTGTGAAGGGCCAACTGGACTTACTCACCCTACTTCAGTAAAACAAAAAGAAGCAATTTTAGCATCACAGCCTCACTGCCTAGATGGGAATTAACACACAGATGATAAAGGAAAAATAGTTGTAAGATAGATGGATCCTTAGATCAGGAATCTTCAATAAAACAATAAAACCCCACTGCAGCAAATACAGCGTGGTGTCTGCCTGTCTGTCTGCCTGTCTGTCTGTCCAGCTATTCATCTATCTACCTGTCTTTCTATCATCTTTCTATCTTTCTATCTGTCATCTATCTGTGTTCTGCCTGTCACTTATGACAGGAAGCCTATGAATGAAAGCAGCAATCAGAACCTGGGACACAAATCATCTTTCTTGCACAGGGGCGCACACCTGGGGTGACCATGGCCAAGTCATCAAGGGGAGGTTGGGGAGGCAGGGTTAGCACACATGTGAATTTACTGCAATTCTCCCATCCTGGTCCCAAATCGAGTGCTTTTCAAAGGGAAATAACTAAAGGATCCAATCAGAGTGATTATAAGGGTGACAATGGCACCCTGACAATGGTTATGATGTCAGAATGAGTGGCATGGCTCAAGCCTGGGGCTCAGACATTTCCAAGGTCACCAGGGCATGTCAAAAGGTTGTAACATTCAAAAAACCAAGTGGGTTAAAACAAGGAGCTATGAGACAATTTTGAATTATTTGAGGAATAATTAAATTGTAATTTTAACTCCCTGAAAAGAAGTGCAGAAAATGAATTCAAATGCAAACCTATTTATCATGGCTGAGAAGAATTAAAATTTAAAAAAAAAATCTAGTTTCAGACTCCTCTCATGTATGTGTGATTTATCTCAACCATTCTGTCCCTTTTCCTAACCAACTAACAGTAGAATTATGATGACAATTAAAAAAAAATAATTGCATATTCAGCATTCAGCCTTACTGGAAGGTGCGAGGCATTAATATAGTTAGTATTTATGGCCTTTGTTAGGAAGGAAGGTGAATAGGAGTGCTTTTCAAGGTGATACAATAATTGAGACCGTGCAGAACAGGGCTTCTAAAACCACGAATGAGCGATATGTGAGAGAGAAAGAACACACTGAGATCTGGCACTCTTGCCGAGTTGAGAAAGGAATTCTTTCTCCCACAAACACATAAATTGCATGGAAAAAGAATAGAACAATTGATGGCAAATGCTAAGGTTACTTAGAGATTATATTAACAAGAATTGCTGGCACCTTCCTGAGTTCTTGGTAGTTCTGGCTCTCTAAAAGCTTCTATTTCTCAGTGGAGGGAGATGGGAAATTTTTAGAAGTGCACACAGGTTCCTGAACACTCAGTGGATCCTGTGTGTCCCTCACGGGTGCACTGCACTGACCATCTCTGACCATCTCTGTGGAGGTGTTAGCGTTGGCAGAAAGCAGGTCATAGTCATTCTAACTTGAAAGCAACAGACAAGAGCTTCTCAGGAAACTCCAGGTCTGCAGAGCTGGGTCAGTTCACGTGACCCAGGAGTGGAATGTTCATGTGACCCAGGAGAATGAACAGCACCTTTGGGTTCCAATCATGAGCAACTATAGGTAACATGCTTCCCACAGCAGGTAGTCCCGGGTTTATTTTTATGCAAAACACAGAGCCAGCTGTCATTTGCTGTGACATTTCAGCCACTGAAGACAGGGCCTTTTTGTGCATTATCAGCACTGTGTCTGTCAGTTCTCGCCGGAGGAACTGTTAACCTATATGATCCGTATACCCATATCCATATTTACCCTCGCTGCCCCAACTATATAAACAAATGTAAACATACAAGGCCGTAGGGAAGGCTTCAGTGCCCGCTGCAGTCAGCTGTGGACGGGTACGAGAGGCTTCTGCATGGAGGAGATCTGGAGGACCCAGTGAAGGGTGACACCTGGAGCTTATGCTAGCATCCTGTGTGCATCCACACGAGGAGGACAGAGGGTCTACACTGGCAGCCAGGAGATGACCTGCTAGGGAAAGTGGAAGAGGAGGTCTGGCGCTCCTCCAAAGGGACAGAAGCGAGCTTCCTCCTTCATATCCCTTTTATTCCACTCGTACTGGACAGTGTCACCCCCAGGGTGGGTCTCTGCCTTCACCCAGAACTATGCTGATCTAGTCATTTGGGTCTTTCTCACTGAAGTTGACACCATCAGTTATCTATTACAACTGGACACTTACGTGGTGGCAAGAGCCTGTCTCCGACACGAAAAGCTCTGTTACGTAGTCGGAGGAGAACATGTGCTCTGTCTCCTCAGGGATCACAGAGGAGATACTTAGGAAGTATCTAAGGTCCTAGTACATCACGGATGCTCTGTAAGTGGCGATTTGGAGATTTTTCTTGTGAGGACTTAAGGAATTGAGATGCAGAGCCCTCTCCCAACAGGTTCTATTTGGAGAAGAAAGTTAGAATGAACGTGAACCGAGAAATCATGTGGAAAAATACACTGTTACATATTCCTAAAATAGAATTATAATGAATTATTGTGGTTAAAATCAAATGTCTCTAAGTCAGTATTCAGTATCCTCTTTCAGTATCTGCCACTGTTAATTCAGGTTAACTAAATTCCTAATTAGCCAAGAGTTCTTTTTTTTAACGGCACTCTAATTCTTGTATTATAATTAGATTGGAATGCATATTGATTTAGTAGTAATTATGTAAATCTCTGTTATACTGCTTATATTGATATCAGATTCAGACAAAAAGAATCATTAATTGCTTTCCAGAAAAGTTTTTAATTAAATTAAGATGACCTCGATGATGGTGAGGATCAACAGTAGAAGAAAAACAATTAGATAAAATGATCATTCAAACAAAGAAGAGGAAATAATCATGTTTCCACGTATTTGTTAAAAATTCCTTATTTAGGTGAGGTGATACTCATTCCTTTTCGTGTCTAGTGCACTTTACTTGGAACGATGCTTCCTAGGTTCATTCACATCCTCACAAAAGGCAAGATGTCGTTTTCAAAGGATGACTCATGTTAACTTCCCTGTGTGTGTACAAAAGATGTGAGGGCAGAAACCAAGGTGAACTGTATTAAAGCTCCTTACAAAGGCTGCATTAAATCCCACTCACAGGGAGGAACCCTCTGCTCTCCTCCTCTTTTAAAGGCCACCTCTCCATAGCATGGCATTGGTGGCACCTGAATTCTGGAGGGGATGAATCCAAGCCATAGCAGGGAAAGGCCGGCCTCACACAAAACCCAGTGACAAATGGTTTCCCTGTGACAACCTGAAATGGCTCCTATCAGAGATGGAAAAGACTCAGACTTTTCCATCTTTACCCTAATTTTATCCCACTTGCAAGCTAACAAGGTAGCCGGCCACGGGTCTTGGTTGTTGGCCAAAGACAGGAGACCCCAGGATCAGAGATAAAGTATAACTTACTACAAGTACAATAACCCAGAATCAGAATTTGCTCTTCTCCTCGAATCAGGTGTGTGATGGCAGTATCTGAAGCCTGGATATAGAGTCAGATCTACTGTAACAGAAGAACAAGTTTATAAAAATTGTGCTTTTTAAAATAATGGTCTCTTTTTATATATACACACACACACACAAAATTAAGGTGTAATTAACATATAATTGCATGTAACAATCCTTTTTCAAAACATAATGTTTAAATGTATTGTATTTATTATAGTTACTGATGTGGTCGAGTTTAAAATCACCATTCCTTGTTTTGTTTTCTACTTCTTCCTCTAACTTTTTTCATTGGTTTTCTTTTCTTGACATTATTTGTGTTAATTTTGTTTTTAAATGTACATTTTTTTCTCCACTATTTGATTATTTCTCTCCCATAACAGCTGGATGCCATGGCTATAAGCCCTTGAAACTCTCATTCAAAAATGTATCATGACTTCTCTTACATGAGAAGTCAAAAATATAAATGAGCAAAATAAAAGCTAGATAATAGGAAGCAAGGAGATAATGCTTTCTCCAAGAAGAAGGTGTCCAAGAGGCGGGGAGGTGGGCTGAGGGGAAGGGAAGGGGCAGGGAAGGGCATTGAGGTCTGTTAGGTACGGTATCGACCCTGTGCCATAAAGGGGAAACATGCCCAGAAGAGGAAGTGGACGGGGAAGCGGGGAGAGTGGGGAGGTGGGAGGAGAGGCGGGCAGCAGGCGTTAGGGTCGCTGCACACAGGCTCAGCTCCCGCACGGAGTGTGAACAATATGCACTGCACACATGGACTAGTAAAGAAAACGCCCTGAAGAGAAAGGATCCATCTTTAGACTCATTTTCATTGGTTCTTTGGGGGTTTGGACTTGTGCTTTTATCCTTTTATTTTACTATTGACTATTTTCTCTTTATTTTTCTTTGTGTTCCTCAGCAGTTTTGTTTTCCCATCTTTTTCCTGTTCTTTACAATATTTTTAATCGAATTCAATTACCTGCCTATTTCTCCCTAAGGATTATTTATCTCACTTTTCTCATCTTTGTTATTTTTCAAAATCTGTTTCTTTCATTCTCCTTTTCTCTCAGCGCCCTCTCTATTTACTAGTACAACTATTAAATGTTATTAATAATTAGATACTTAGTTAACTCTAGGCTATTGTTGAATTCTTTTCTAGGGTTAACAGAGGTACAGTGGTTGTATTAAAAAGATGTTTTCTATGTGTCAATATTTGATTTGTCCTTGTGTTTATATTACTATTACAGATTTCATTTCTATGCTTAAGGGTGGTACAATGCAGGTTCCTATTGTATGTCAATATTCAGCTTGCTTTGAGTGCATTATTATTGATTGAGTTGCTTTTGCTGGGGTAGCACAGTCGTTGGCATTCACTTTTTTTTTTCTGCATGTCAGTATCTAGCTTGTCTTGTGTCATTAACAATGCTGCAGTTCATTCATAGAGAATTCTGTGCTGGACCAATTACAGTACAGCTTTGTCTCTCAAATTAATGAGGATATTTGCATTTTACAAGAGTGGAAAAAATTTATAGCTAGCCACACCCAAAGTATACCACTGAGACATAAATCTTCACCAAATATAAAACTACACTACCAAGAAACACACTACAAACTAGCTGACCCTCCAGGCTTAGAGCACACACACACACACACACACACACACACACACATATTCACTCCCACACACAGTAAAAATGTGAGAAACAATAAAATAAAATGGATTCAAAATCTTTCTGCTCCCCTAAAGCTGATCCATGGGGAATACAGTGTGGATGGATTAAGAAACTACACCTGCATCATTTCAAGTGATAAAAGGGGTGCAAAAATGGATTAATACGCTGTTCAGTGAACTCTCAGATGAAGTAAACAGATAATAACAAAAAATGATCAGTGAGTTTAGATATGACCCTAATAAAAAGCTAACTGAGTTAAACGCAATGATACAAAGCATGCGTAATCAGTTTAGCAAAGAAATGGATTCTAGAAAAGATGCCAAGGAGAAATGCAAGAGGCTAAAATCTCTCCTGAAGTTATGGGCAACAGAAGGGAACACTGTGAGGGCAAAGTGTCATAACCGGAAGACAGGAGCCAGATACTCACACACATCTTAGAAACAACATGGGAACATGAAAAGTGGATGCACCAGCTGCTAGATGATGCAAAGATGACTCATCTAAGATTATTAGAATTATTAAAAATGACAAGACTGCTGGGCTTGGTGACATGAGCCTGTAATGCCACACTCAGGAGGCTGAGGCAGGAGGCCAGCTTGGGCTCCGTAGTGCGAACGGCATAACAAGGTTCTTTCTTCCAAAAAAAAAAATCACATGACAAAATAAGTGGCATAAAACTGCAAAAATCATAGCAGATCCATTTACAGATATGGGGTAAATTCTGACACAGAGACAAATGAGGCACATAAAACCCAGACATATTAGAGTAAAAAATCCTAAAAGCTCAACGTAACATGGAATCTTAAAAGCAGTTCACGAAAACCAATGAATAACTTATAAAAGTCAATCCATTCGAGTTACTACAGACCTTAAAGCAAACCTCACAGGTCGAAATGTTTCAAGCCCTAAATGAAAACCGCTTCCAAGGTGGACTAGTATATCATACAAAACTATCTTTAAAAATCGATAAAGAATATTTTTCATAACAAAAATACCTTAAAAAATTCATGACCTCCAAAAAGGCACCCAAAACATTCTTAAGGATATCCTACAAAGCGACAGCGAAACCGACAAAATAGAAAGTCAGACAGGATGAATGCACAAGGCCGGGCAAGTGCTTAGGACCAATGAAGAATCAGGAAATCGGAAGCGGGAAGTGAACGTGCTCACAGGGACAAACCAGCCCTTGGCCTTGTCTCCCTCAGTGGGGTGGCCTCAGGTCCTCAGGCCACAGACAGACTGGGAGGAAGAATCAAAAGGCAAGTCCCGACGGCTTGCTCTAAACAAGAAATATGTTTCATAGAAAAAATTTCAGACTTAAATAAATCCCAGGATGGAAAATGAAATGGGACCTCGAAAACAAGGACAAGTACCGGCCCTGCTGTCAGATAAAGAGGACTTCCAATGCAAACTGATTGAAAGGAGCAAATAAGGTTGCCACAGTCTGCTTCAGGGTACAAGTGAACAGGAAGAGACTTCCATCCTAAACATCTGTACTCCGAACACTGGGACGCTCAGTTTTATAAATGAAATCTTCCTGGGCATATAAGACTCCATAAACATCAACACAATCATAATGGAAGAACTCGATGCCCGGTGGCCAAAAATGAGCAGTGTAACTGGACACAATATCAGCAGATAAATAGCTACGATGAGCCCAATATGATAATTATTAGATATGTAAAGCTATTCCACTCAACAGTGGAATACAAGGTTCAGATTAGACACATGTTGTTTACCAAATACTAAACTAAGATTAAAAAAGGATTAAAGAGCTAAATACTAAAACGGCACCAATCTTCTGGGGGATAAAATAGGCGAAACACTTAAAGATATAGGCATAGGTCAGGACCTTCTGAACAGAACACAAATTGTACAAAAAAGTAACATAGGTTATGGCAAATTAAAAAAAAAAACTCTGAACAGCAAACAGAAGAAGCAACATACAGATACAACCTAGAGAATGACAAAATTGTTTGTCAGCCACACTTTGGACAGCTTTATAAAGAATTTAAATACATAAAGAACTCAAAAATTAGAATCTCTTCAATAAAAGACCCAATCAAAAAATGTCAAACTGAAATTAACAGATACTTTTCACAAAAAGATGTACAAATGGCTAACAGATACAATTTAAAATGTATCTCTGGAAATTAGAGAAATAAAAATTAAAACAACATTAATTTTCCATCAGACTTTGGAGAGAAGAGCTGGCATCGAGAAATCATATGACAGCAAACACTGGTGAGGTTACTGGGTGTAAGGAACCTCTGTACATTGTTGGCGGGAGTGTAAACTAGTACAACCGCAATGAAAATTAGTATGGGGATTCCTCAAAAATCTAACACTGTAAATTTCATTGAACCTACCATTCCTCTCCTGAAATAATTACAGATGCAATATTACAGTGATGTGTGCATACCAATGTTTATAGGAACACAACTCATTGTGGCTAAGTCTTGGACTTAGGCTCTTCAACAGATGAGGGTATGAAGAAAATGGATTTACATATAATGGGGTAGGACTCTGCCATAAAGAAGAATAAATGTGAGTTATTTTTAGAAAATGGGTTTACCACACGAGTGTAATGTTAAGTGAAATTAAGCAGATACAAATTAAGCTCGACTAGTCTTCTAGTGGAAACCCAAACTATAAATAAATTAAAGAGCAAACTGAAAGATAAGAGGAAGCAGGGAGATAGATCTTTTGCGAGAGAGGAGAGCACTTAGAGACGGAGGGAAGGAGAAGGGAAGGGAGGGGAAGATACGAAAACATGCAGTAGGTTGCTCTGTGCACACACCAGCTCCCATGATGCATGTAGTCATTACGTACTGCAAACGCGCACTCATAAAATTATGCTTTAACAATTAAGTGCTTATCTTCAAAAAGAGAATCCACGTAGCACTCAGAATGCCTCTCTGCTGAGAGCTTTTCCCTCTGAGTATCTTCATTCATCAGTCCTAATTTCAGCCTCCACAAAAATCATGGGACACAGACACGATCAGAAAAGGTCTTTGCCAGTTTATGCACAAGGATAGTTTTTCCTCTAATTCCCGCCATCCTGTGTCTCGTTTCCATCTGAGACTGTACCCCGATGGCAGCCCACACTGTCCACATCCCTGCAGCTTTCAGTTCTAACCATGGAAGCGATTTCTAAGAACAAGACTGCTTGGTTCTTCAGCGCCCTGAGACCTCCCTCAAGTGACCCTTACTACTCCTCTGCTCACAGAAACACAGCTTTTCCTGCAGGAACTGAAAAACTCCTGTCCTCCACCCAGTTCCCAGTTCCCAAGCCACTGCCAACTCACTTTGGGGTGTTTTTAAGGACCAATGTACAGTTTGTTTCTGTGGCTGTAATAAAACTCTCGAGACTGTATAACTCATGGTAAAGAAAGCATTGACTCCTCATGGTTCTCAGGCCCAGGAAGACCAAGATGCAGGTGCCGACCTCTGGAACTTGGGGAGAGCCCCTTGCTGGTCCTCCTGGAAAAGGGCCAGAGAGCCTCCATGTGGCTTTGTAGGGGACCAGCTCATTCAAGAAGAAGGGCTCCTTGTGCCTAGAGCCCGAGTGCCTCTTCACGGTAATTTTGGCCCTAAACAGATGGCACAGTGTCTGCTAAATTACATATATTTCTCTTGGATAGGTCTTTTTAGAAAGCTACCATCTACTGGGAACTGCAATTTGTGTGTGTGTGTGTGTGTGTGTGTGTGTGTGTGTACTCATTGATGTGTGTGGAAGGTAATGGGTGTATTCGATATTTCTCATTTTATTAAATGGAATTTTTTGAATTTTTCTTTAATATTGAGATAGTATTGGTCTATCTTTTCTCTTGCAGTAACATATCTATCTCCTCCTTCTTCCTCCTCCTCCTCCTCATCCACAGCATCTCCCTACCTTTGCATCCGCCTAACACCTAGATAGTTTTAGGTTAGGATCGAGACTTGGTGACAGTCTTTAAACTACTTAAATTTTCTGACAAACATGTTTTCTTGCCTCCCTTTTCATCCCATTTTAACCTGTTAGCATTTTAACATATCTGAAAATACTGAAAACGTACCACAAATGGCAGATAAAAATATATGGGATATGGAGAAAGAACAAAATGAAAGAAATTGGGAACAATTTACTTACTCATATCATATCAGGCTAAAAGTCAAAGGCAATGTGAGAGTGAAAATACAGAATAGTGAAAAATACAGAAAAGAAACAAGCACAGAATGTATAGGAGACCTCTGCTCCAGGGAAAGGCACAAATAAACAAAGGTGGCAGGAAACTTAAGTAGCCGAGTGGTTGCTCTTGGCCTCAGAAATGGCTCCCTCTGCTTCTACAGGGACTGAAAGGTCATTTTAACAGATCTTTACTCTAAGCAGAGTGCACTGCACTGCATGGTTAGGAACGACACAGTGCTGCCAACAGCTCATTGCGGGGAGGCGCTTTAGAATTGCTTGGTAAATAATACCCTTAGGTACCCAGTGCCCTTCTAAGGCAAGTAGGATTGGAAACATCATACCCACAAAGTGTATTCATCACCAGGGTCCCCTACTCAAACGCCAAGGTCTAATGGAATATCCAACTCAACCTGGCACAGAAAAAGAGCGCAGCTTTCTCTTTACATAATTTCCAGAGAATCCTGCAGCCTTGAAACTGTGTGACAGCCATTAGGAGAAGCACAAGCCGTGCAGCTAACACAGATTGTCACAGTTAGAGAGTGAAAGGGCTGGGGTTTATCAGAGGAAGGATTTGTGCTGACTTTCACAGCACAAATAGGGAAAACACACAATATCGATGAAAAAGAAGAGGAAAGATCAAGCAGGGTTCACCTTTTTACACGGCAGTCTTACTAGAAAATGAGAGTCCACACAGAAACCTTTCTGAATCCATTTCCACAGCAATTGCCTTGGATTTGTAGTTGGCATTTCATTACATTATGACTTCATTAGCAGAAAAGGTTGCACTTTAAATTTTAGGAAAATCATCAATGCCAACATTCACATTGCTTTCAATCAGTCGATAGCTTTAATGTTTTGTTCCTTCTATTCTTAATCTGCAACAAAGGAGAGAAGATTAAAATGACTGAGACTATTATGTGCAGTTGAATATTTTCCTCTAAGTTTGAATAAGTACAGTGTTTATACACAAAGGCCAGCAGCTAGAACAACCCTATTCCTACACCGCCTGCTAGATCTTCGTGAGCCCTGAATCCAGACACCTGGAGTGAGATCAGAAGGAATTCTGTTTTGATGAAGTGAAGTCCTGAGCCGGGGGTGCAGCTATGTGAGGAGGGGTTATTAGGACAAACACCTGCATTTTAAAGAGCCTTGGTGACCGCATTCAGGGCACAGTGTGAGAACGGTGGATCTACACCACTGTCTCACCCACGCCGACCAGAGGTTGTAGCACAGGGATCAAGGTAAAGTGATTTCGCACACACAACGCAACAATTGTTAGTATGAAAGATGTCTGCTTCCTATATTTTGAAAAAGTAATTATTTAAAGTTGATTTTGTGTATCTAAAACAATCCCAAACCTCTGTCCTTTCAAAAACACAAGTGACATTTTATCTACAAATCAAAATTAGCTTTCACTATTGCAGTGTAAGTGCAGTGGTAACTTCTGGATTTTTCCTCTTTTGACAATGGTGTTTGGTCTTTCTTAGGTGTTAGTATTATCCTGTCACAAGACTAAAAATTGGAGGTATTTTTAGCTTTGTCCTAGATTCATGGCAGGTTCTCTATTTTATGTGGTTGTCACCATACTGTCTTGTAGAATTTAACCAACAAGAGGGTCATGAATCTCTGTGGTCCATCGGCCACACATAAAAATAGTTACAGACAAAGACCGCTTTGTACTATGGAGCTGTTGTCCAGCTTTCTGCCACATGAGACCCCTGACATGATTGACTGATGAAAGAAAAGGCTTACTGTGTGTCAGTTTGGGATATTGTAGTCCATGCAAGGGCCCAACCTACGAGCTTGAACCTGACCAAAGGCCAGGGAAGATGAAACACAGAGACACAGAATGAGTTAAGGCATGAGGGCCAAGGGCTCGTGTCTCGCTTCGATGAGGAGCTGCAGGTGTCTGGTTGACCTTGACTTTACTCACTCAGACTCAACACAAGCAGCAGAATTAACACAGGATTCATCTCTCCTGGCATCCACAGTGCATACTGGAGTAACCCACAGGGTTACTGCCTTCCCGGCAGTGTCCGCACGCACCCCACTTCTTTCCTCTCTGCTCACAGGAGAGGCCAGTCAGGTCTTGTCTGCCTGTCTCCTCTGCCACAAGTGCAGGGTGAATTAATCCTACTGCTTTAGGACTGCGACGAAGGAGCCGTGACAAGAGTGCACAGCTGGAACAAAACACAGACATCTCAAGTCCGAGAGCAGCCAGAGCGAGCAGGTGGCTGCAGTCTCTCGGTAGCCTTAAAAGCCAGTCCCCAGTCAATGACCTAAAGGCGTCCAACTAGGCCTCCTATCTCGTCGAGGTCACATCACATTTTAGGAGCACCAGCTGGGGACCCACCTTGAACACACGGACTTTGGGGAATGTTTGCCTCTCAAACTAAAGCAAGAGCCACTCTTCCTACTTAGAATATTCCGGAACTTTTGCTCTTTGTGGCTTAAATACCAACTCGACTATGTCACTCCCTCATCTCCCAGAGTGACATTGTTTCTGGGGTGACCAGATCAGACTGCATGACATCGACACCAGCTCTCAGCAGATGCTCCCTCGGATGTGGCTCTGTCCTAATATATACATTAGAAGATGGGAATGCCCTAAACTGAAAGTGGGTGTAATGCACCTCAGTCTCCTGGTCATCACAGCTGAGAGCCCAGTGCGCTGCTGTGTCGGGTGTGTGCTGTCTCGATCGCACACTGGCTGAGCTGCGCTAGCTGCCAGCATGTGACACAGCAAGAGAATACTGCATCGCAAGTCCTCCAGCCCAGGGAAAAACTAAAAATTGAAAATTCAATGTAGTTTCTGCTGAATGCACAATGCTTTCATACAATACATTTTCAAAAATGGTAAATTGAACTATAATTCTGGGAGTGTTGGTAATCCTTAACTCCAAAAATGTTTTCTTACAACAAACATGCTTTATATGTGTGCACTATTTATAAAGAATCGGTAGTACACAGGAAGCATTATCGATTACACTAAGTGAGGAAAACTGTAAAACAGGGCAAATAAAGCAGAGAGGAAATACTGAGCCCCGAACCTGCAGTCACACCTGACAAGTGGCATTTTGGGTAACAGCCAACCACATGTGCCATGGTGGACCCTCCTGATGGAAATGACAGCTCACTTCCACCTAGTGACTTTGCAGGTGTGCTACCTCTGTTGTGCAACACACTTATCCCAGGGACTTGTCTATACTGTCACACTCATTTCCAAATTCAGTTGTTTCTTTATACCACTGTGGCATCATGGATGTTTATTTTATGTTACTAATAACCAACCACTAATCACTGTACTGCTCAATGCATTCCCTCTCTGGTCACTGTGAACTTTCACCTAGCTCCAGGTCCTACCACCTCCATTTTGGGAAATGCAGCTAAAATTACAATAAAAAAATCAGTGTATTTAATTTGATACTTTTGCAGATGAAAGAGCAGCTTGCTTTAAAGGACTTTGTTCAACTGGATTTTGGAGTTATAGTGAGGTCAACCAAAATGGTAGCCTATGAGAGCTTCTAGTTTGATGTTCTCACATGGTGCTCTTCGATAGTAGATCTGTGAACCTTGTAAATTACTACAATTACACATTACACATCACAAAGGAAGACAGCAATTATATCCTTTACAAACAGAGAGCTATTCTTTTCCTTTGTAGGAATGATATTATCTCTTATTAAATCCCCACGTTCAAGTTTGATCACAGTAAAGTATGTGGAATAACCTGAGATATAGATACAGATGCAAATATAAGGAATGCTTTTTTTCATATTTTAGAGCAAAATATTACAGAATTGTAGCATCTAGGAATATGACAAATGTGGAGGAATTTCTAATCTGGGGGAATTTTAATCTGGAGGTATTTTAGGCTATAGTACACTTTTGTGAATCTCCAAAACACAAGAAGGAAGAAACTGAATTCTGATATTTCTAAACTCATTGAAGTTGGGAGAGGTATAGAAGTATTGTTTTTTTCTGGACAAAAATGTATACCCTGGAGTCTCCTCTGGTCTGTGGCTTCTCACATCTGCAGCTGAGAGCTCACAGCGTGCACACAGGCTTTCCAGGAGGCTGGGGGGTGCTCATGCAGGTCAGGGTCTCTATGCAGTCTGCACATCCTGGAGCTGAACACTTAAACATCCTGCAAAAGTTACCCCAAGCTCACACTGTCACAGCCAGGGCATGAATTCCCCTTCATTTTGAATCACAATTCCACTTTATATCATCAGACAGTTCCAGCTTTATTGATGTTTGTGAAATTATAGTTTATTGGCAGCTGACATTTCCTTGATTTCTGATATGGTTGATCATAATTGCATGTATTAATAGATTTTATGGTTACTTTTATGAGTTGTCTATAAATGCTCATTGTTTGTTTGTTCTGTGGTATTTTCTGATTTGATAGTTTCTTTTGCTGATTTAATGAATTCTTTATACATTACTCTCCCAAAAAGTGGTGGTTGTCTTTGGTGAATCCTCTCAACTTTGAAGGTATATAGATGCATATCCTATACACTTTCCTAAAATATTTAGATTTTGCCTTTTACAATTGCATTTCTTGACCCTTATACATAGGTTTTCTATATCAAGCAGAATTGTCCCAAATTGGCCAATTAATGTTTCAATGAGTTTTAGACTAGAAGAAATCTTTCATGATTCATTTTTTCACATCATTAGACTTAGAAAAACAAATGGCAACATTTTAGTGTCTAACAGATATTGCTGTGTTTCTCCTAAAAAATATTCCATAGTAACTCAAGTTTACTGGTTGGTGATGGACACGTTGTTAGATAATGATCTAATTTTACTTAATTTTTATCAGGTGGATGCACGGGTTTCTCAGCACTGTTACACAGCATCTTATTTCCTGATTTCTGTGCCACTGTGTGATGTGGTCTCCTCATACATTGGGTGTCGGTGCACTGGTCTCTAACCTTGGCCTTTAAAATAGTTCATTGCTCCATTATTCTAACCCTAGGACAAAACTACCAAGCTGAAGTAGCAAGTACATAATACATCTTCTAAAATAAACTTAGTAAATAAACCTGCTGTTCTCAGACTCTTCCAGGTTCTTTTACATTTTGCATTTCTATATGATCTTTGAATTAAGCTTGACATCTTTTATGATATCCCATAGGAATTTAAAGTCACATGGAGTTTATAGATTAATTTCTAGAGAATTGGAATATTTGTTGGAATTGAATTTGCCAGGAAGAGAACATTGTATAGCTTTCTACTCCTCTTTTTTGCAGATTTACTCAATTTTTTAAAAAAATTCACTTCAGACTTTGAATGTTGTCAGATATATGCAGGATTTTAGTCTTGGAATGTAAAGTACTGACTTATGTGATGTCTATAAAACACATATATTTATCTCTGAAATTGAGGATTTTATTCAGCAGGCATTTGACTCAAAACACATTTACAAGTACTAAACTAAAGTCAAAATGGACCGAAGATCTAAACATTGAAACGGAAACACTAAATCTACTGGAAAAGAAAGTAGGTAGAAATCTAGAAGATATAGGGGTAGGTAGAGAGTTCATGAACTCAAAGTAAACTGCACAGTAAATACTTCAAAGAAACATCTGGAACCTCATTAAAAGGTTTCTGCACATCAAAAGCAATTACCAATAAAGTGAAAAGAAAACACAGAGTGGGAAAAAATTGTATCCAACTGTTCCTCAGACAAAAGACTTCTATCTAGAATAAATAAAGAAGTGAAAAAAATCAGAGCCCCCAAAGTCAAAGACCCAATACAAAAATATGCATCTGAGATGAATAAAATACAAGATGAAAAAATCAGATGAAAAAATACAAGTGGCAAATAAATACAGAAAAAAATGTTCAACATCACTGGTCATTTCAGAAAGGCAAATTAAAACAATGCTGAGATTCCATCTCACCACAGAAAGAATGGCTATTATCAAGACATCAGTCAATAACAAAAACAGGGATGTGGGGTAAAAGGAACCCTTCTCTGCTGTTGATGAAAGTGTAGACTGGTACAGATGGTGTGGAAATCAGTGTGGAGATACCTCAAAAAACTAGGGTTAGAGGTCCCACTTGACCCAGTTATACCCTGACTAGGTATTTTCCCAGAAGAATTAGAAACATCATACCAAAGTGATATATATGCACACATGTTTCTAGCAGCACAATTTGTAGTAGCTAAATCCTGAAAACAAACTAAATGCTCACCAATTGAGGAACAGATTAAAAATATGTGGTATTTTTATACAGTGGAGTACTACTCAGCTATAAAGAAGGATCACCTTGAGTCTTTTATGGGTAAATGGATGCAACTAGAGACCATATTCATAAGTGAAATAAATCAAACTTACATGTGTAAGCATCATCTTACCTCCCTAGTGTAAGAAACAAAAAGAGTCAATAAGATACAAAATCTGCAATAGACATTGAGAAAGGGAAAGAAATTAATCACAGAGAAAGAACAACTACAGTGGTGGAAAAGAGAAATGGAGGAAGAGAAAAAACACAAGTGTAATATACACACACAGAGACGGGAGCTAACATAATTGTACTACTAATTTCTTTTAGTTCATTGAAAAGATCAGTTTGTGTTTACATTGGTTGATTGAGCTTTTTACATGCCTACATCTTGTAATCTCAGTACCTATTTTGAAGGCAATAATATGCAACACATTTGCAACTGTCAATTTCTCGTTGTCCTGTTTTGAAACGCTGTATCACTGTTTTGATCTTTTTTTACTTTTCAATATAAAAAAGACATTTAATCACATTTTGTGAAATTAAGAATTTATTTTCTTGCAAAGAAAGGTTTTTTTTAAACTTTGCTTTTATCTTTTGTATGTAATTGCTGCTTACATTTTGACAACCTCACAGCCTAAAGAGAAAGTACATCTTCACAGATAATCCTGGTTTTAGAAAGTCGTGTGCTTGAGCTATCCATGCAAACAAAATATATGCAAAGTGATATTTTTTGAATAAAATGTATATTAAAATGTTTTGGTTTTCAAGTCTTCCAAATCATTTTTATCACCTACACTTAGTGTACTATTTTTTTTTTGTCAAATTCATAAAATGGTGGTTGACAAAATTTAAAGTGAATCTTATTTTGCCATTATTGATTTAGGATTGAAAATGATGTGCATTTCATTAATTCAGCTAATCTTCATAGATTACAAAAATCTGTTGCACTAATAATTAGAATTTTTGAGATTGAGAACTCACAAAGTTCATGTTTATATTTATTATTATTATATTTATTAAATGCTTTGAAGTTCCAGATGAGCCAGAATCTCAGAAATACCATGCACTGTGATAGGTTCTGCTTGCAGCAGGCCGCGGTACTGCAGTGCAGGCCTGTGTAATAACATGCGCTGGCATTTCAGTGCATGAGATGCACGTGGCAATCCTATCGTATATGGGGTGACACACTCTAAGGGCTTACCGCCTACGTACTTCTCTTGTTAGGAACAAACACTTCACGCCAAGCACTTGACATCAGGGTAGGAGGGAAAATGCAGACACTGCCTATAGGGATTGAAAAGCATCCTTTATCTATCTAACGATGTATATATGCAATTTGAACCTGTGATAATGTGAAGTAGATTCTCCTTACTGCCAACAAACAAAACATTATAATGTACAACTATGAAAAAAATGTAGTTTGAACTTTAAATTTTGCATTGGAGTATTTTTGGATGGTACAATTACATTAATAGAAAAGCATTCTTCTGGGAAAAGTCGTACTTTTTTCCAGGAAACTACACAGTTATAAAAATAAGTCAGATAGTGTTAAAACTAAAGAAGGATCAAAAGACAACAATAAAAGAAGCTTCAAAGAAGAAGGTTTCTATAGATTATGACATGTTTAATTTAATAGCAAATTTTATGATAGCACATAAAATTCATAGTATGTATAACATACTATGTACAAGAAGTTATTATACAACATCTTAGAATTTAATAGACATGTTTAAAACTTCATCAAAAGAAGATTCAGAAGTAGGTATTTCATCAAAGCATAATTTAAATTTATTTAAAACATTATTGGAGAAATTATTTAAAAAGGGTTCTGATTAAGAACTAAAAAATTTTTAAAATGCAAGATAACTTACCTCAGTTTGGGATAAAAATTTAGAAAAAATTGTGAAATGTTTTTAAAATATCTTCAAGTTGGTTTCTTTGTCATTCATTTTATGTAAAATGAACAGAATAGTTTCAGTACAGATTGTCTCCAAAATAGCTCTATTTTCAGTACAATTTAGATTAGTTAAATTTTTAAATTAATAATAAGCACAATTGTTAGTTACATTAACCTCTTCAAATATTAGCATGATATTTGCTGAAAATGTTCATGTAAAGATAGTATACAGATATATCCTGAGTTATTGCTACAATTACAATGTGTAACAAACATTCCCAATACTCAGTGATTTACAATGATAAAAATTTCATGTTGCATATGCATCCCTTTGGCTTCTTAGTTATTAAAGTAAGATATGCATGAGGTAATGGCCTACAAGGTCGCAGGCCAGTTAGACCAATGCATTTGAAGAAAAATGCTGAAATTGGAGGCCCAGTGAAGCCTTAGATAATATACATGAATCATGACCAGTTCTAATATAGTCCAAGGTATTCTGACCTTGGAAATCATACACTACAGGTCATCAAACTAATAATAAACTGAGCATGATTAAGTGAATATAAGGACACATCATAAATGGACATGCAGAACCTCCGCACATGGGGGCTACATGATGAAGTGAGAAACATTAATGAGGCCCATATAACTTACCGAAGGAAGAAACACAGCTATGTGTACTTGCTAAGGACATCAGTGGCTTAAACCATCCATAAGAATCGCCACAGGATAAATGCTATAGCTTTAAAGCTAAGTTTGAGAAACAAAGGAAGGAGGAGGATTAACACAAGGCAGGAATTATTTACAGCAAACACTATAGAAAAGCTACATAAAACGACATCATAAAACCTCACAGGAGGTGTGGACACAGCATCCACAGGCAATACATTAAAAATGTTTGGGAATGATTGGAATATAATTAAATTCATGATGGATTCAGATTGTAGGATGGCCTATAAAACAACATAAAGAAATAGTCGTACTAACAAATGAATATGCTATAGGAATGAATTATAAGAGCTGATTTTAAAACCACATAGGAGAAAATAAACTGGATGTAGTGGTGCATGCTTGTTATCCCAGTAGGCAGGAGGCTGAG
The DNA here is from genome assembly GCA_004027455.1 of Hydrochoerus hydrochaeris. NCBI lineage: Eukaryota > Metazoa > Chordata > Mammalia > Rodentia > Hydrochaeridae > Hydrochoerus > Hydrochoerus hydrochaeris. Next base: position 92,263 of record PVLA01006295.1, read on the forward strand.
GCAGGAGGATCACCATGAGGTCAAGGTCAACCTGGACTGCATAGTGAGTTCAAGGCCACCTTGAACTACACAGCAAGACCATGCCTCACCAACAAACATAGGAAAAGATAAAGTGTAAAGATCCAGGAAGATAAAATAAGTCAAATGTAAAATTATGATTCTCCCTAGTGCATCTCATATAATAAATAGTATCCAATATAAACTCATAAAGAATTTAAGGAAAAAATAAGATAACACAGGATTATTTTTTAAAGGAGATCTAATCAGCTCAGCATGTCTCCATATAACTTGAAATTGTCGCTTATTAAAACCATTTCAGTGAAGTGAAAATTTGTCATAGAAATGTAACAAAAATAGCAAAAATGAAATTTTCATGAGATTCAGGACCACAAATTAATGAGATTTCTATTAATATAAGAAATGCATGTTAGTAATTCATTTTTGTGATGTTCTTCTCAACTGCATGCTCGAAGCTATTAAATTAATTTACATTCACATAAAAAAGACATTATACACTGTCAGTAGATAACTCCAAGCTAAGAGTTATTTCAGTAGGCCAGTGATAGCGAATTATGTACATATGTATCTGTGTGGCACCCTTTTCCGTCCATCCACGCCTTGTGACAAGGTCCATGGGTGGAGGAGAGCGCTTCTCCAGGAAAAGGACACCGCATGTGGGAATTGGGCGCAAGGATCTTGGAATGTTTTGTGCTAATAATTGTAATTTGTGTAGTTCACATGTGTATGTTTTTATGTGATGCTCAATATGGAGTCGAGGGTGGAGACTCCAGGGGGATTGCTGGAGGCCCTCTAGATAACCCCTTTGTGAGGACTGATTGTGAAATTTTACCTTCTGTGAGTAGTATGAGAGAGTTTATACAAAAGCTTTAAATGAAAGAGCTCATGGAGGAGGATTTACAAAATTCCTGTGAGACAACTGCCCTGAGACACTGGACAGGCAGCCAGAGACGGGCAACTAGGACACATATGTTACGCCACCAGCCGCCTAAGACAGGCACAGGACCTATTGCTGTCCTGCAGGCCCATGACGGGTAAGGCCTGGTTGGGTTCATATGAAGAGTCCTTGACCTAAGACAGGCGCTGTCCTCACAGGGACTGCCACTCCCATAAGTGATAAAGGAAACAATGTAGGGAGCGGCACAATAGCCTCACACATCTCTTCCTCCTGCAGGCATCCAGGTGCATCGGCTTACATTTCCCAAGCTAACTAAGTAACAAGATTGAGATGTTACAAAGGTGGAAAGAGTTAATCGACACCTATTGCTTGGGATTGTCCCTGCCTAGCCCTAAGCCTGGGGCGCTTCCTGCTTGGGGTTGAGGTTAATTAAAACCTATTGTTTAGGATTGTCCCTGCCTGGCCCTAAGCCTGGGGCGCTTCTTGTTTGGGGCTGGGGGTGGCTGCCAAAGGTTAGGAAATATATACTCCAGCTTCTAAAAAATAAAAAAGGGATTCAGATTCACTCACAGACTGGTGTGCAGTGCCGACTCCCTGTCCACCTTTGGGAAACCCTAGCCCTGCTGCAGCTGGACTCTGGCATATCTGTTTATCTATTATCTATCTATACATTTAAATGTCATGGAATGATCAGTATGTAAGAGCCAGTTTTAAGCAGGGCATCCTGGATTCATGTGTGACACACTTCTGGTCACTGATTGGCTTCCACCCACATGACATTCACTGAGTCACCACGGCAGTTGTCCAGCATGGCTGAGAAACTCCAGGAAAAATAGCACATCCACTTCCTTCTTCCTCTTCCCTCAGCCCAAAATGAAAACCTCCTCTTCCTTTTTTGTGTATGCCAATCAGCTGTTTCTATGTCATTTTGTCCACCTCCCAAACTCCTCCCCCAACCAGACCTAATAAAAGCCCGACCACTGCCTCAGAGGGAATCTCGCACTCTTCTGCAACCCTCCCGTGCCTGCAAAAAAGGCCTCTTTCTCTCTCTTTCTCTGTCTCTCAACTACTGAATAACCTAAGAGTCACTTTCCTATATAAGATCCACTCACCACTGCCTTCTACTTCTCAAACCCGACACTCAGAAAGTATCAGCATAAGTTAACATTTTGTATTTATGTTCTGATTCTGTTGAAAAAACATTCAGCATGGATTGAATCTAGTGATAACATTTTGGGGTTTTGTCATTTTTCTCTCATCCATCATGTTTATGGGATGAGAAAGTATAAAACCTCAACACTTTCATGAGAGAAAACCTTTAAAACAAGAGTTTTGAAAAAAAATAAATGCTATTAATAAGAGAAACTAAAAAAAATACCAAATAGAACAAAATTTTAAAAGACAACAAAAAATCGTGTGAGATTAAACTTCTGGAGAAAAAAAATAAAAAGAGTTTTGATAGCCAGAGTGGAAAGCCTGGATGGGCAAAGGAAAACAAAAATCCCGAAAGGAAGAAAGAAAGAAAGAAAGAAAGAAAGAAAGAAAGAAAGAAAGAAAGAAGAGGGTCTGAAACCAAGTCGCAAGGGACTCTGAAGGAGCTGTTTCCTAAGGGGGCTTATGTCTAGGTATAGCAACCAGACATGAGGAAACACAAATAATCAAGGGCAATCAAATCTCAAACCAACTAAGGTGACATCTGATTTGTCCTCCACAGTTTGGACACCCGACCTGGCCCCGTCTGATGAAGTATTTTTCTCCCTTCTGGTACAGAGAAATTTCACTTTTCCTTTTCATGTGTATAATGCCTACGTTTGGCATCATTCTTACAGAGACTTGGGTAGTTATGCATTTGGTATTATCATCAAATATTGACAATAGTAGTCAAAGATTCCCCAAATAGTACACCTGGAAGAGATATCAGCTCCTGTAGTAGACATAGATACCTAAGCAGACATTCCTGGAGGATTAGTCAGGTATCCAAGGTCCCACTGTCTAGTTCTGCAGTTAGTGTAAAAACTATAGTTAAAACTTGAAAGTTCTCTTAGATAAAAGCCTTTCCACTGGTTTTTATGTACAGATGGGGGAGGGGAAAAAGGAGTCCAAACTAGGTAGCTTCTCTGCGTTAGTAAGTTATGGCCTTGAGGTGTTTCGTATTACCTATGTCAGGAATTCAATAAAGGTAAAAATGGAACAGCATTTTTTTTTAGCACTTAAAATGGAGCAAGGAAGTCATGTTTAGTCAGATCTCTGAATGGGCAGGACCACGAAACTCTGAAGTGGCTGGAGACAAGCCCACCTCTGTGCGACAGTTGACCTTTGGAGGGTCCTTCCAGGCTCTTGACCGTCTCTACCACGGGATCCTTTCCTCAAATGGGGAGAGGCTGAGACCACATCTAACCCCTTCTTACGGGAATTTTTCTTCTGCCAGAAATAATCACAGCTTCTTAGTAACCATAAAATCACCAAGCCCTAAGTAATTTAAAGGTATGAATACAGCTGGCAACTTGCAAAACCTCAGAACTGTTTTTCCAGACTGCTTGGATCTCTCTTTCCCGGACTGGAATCCTAATAGATAAATATATTTTGTTTTGTCTCAACTAGATTACACCCTGGGTTAATGTGTGAAATGACTGAACCTAAAATCCTACCTTGGCAGGTAGACAGCTTATTGATGACATTCAGAAGGATTCCAGAAGAATCTTACAGGTGGAGTTTCTCTGAGAAAGGGATACGCTATATGACGGCAAATCACTAATATTTAGGTCGTGGAGCTCAGTGTTCTGTGGCTCTCGAAGGCCTCTCTCTCAGGCTGTACCTACAGAATCCTCCTTCCCACTCTGGGACCTCCCCAGGTTATTGGGACCCTTGGTCAGCTGGACCTACTCCCATCTGCAAGAGATTCATCTCTTTTCTCATTCTGTCCCTCCTGATTTTGTTCTTAGTTTGTCTTACTCAGATGAGAGATACCATCTAGTGTTTAAGTGTGTGAGTCTGATTATTTCACTCAACATTATATTTCCCAGGTGCATCTGTTTTCCTACAGATACACCCGTTGTATATCAACACCACATCTTCTTTATTCAGTCTTCCGTCCTTATCTGTTTCCAAGATTTTGCTATTATGCATTGTACTGCTATAAACACTGGCGTGCCTGCGTCATGGGTCTGATGTCTTAAGCATTTTGAGGAAGATACTTAGAAAAGGTGAAAGCTGGGTCATGTGGAATTTCTACTGTTAGCTCTTTGACAAATTTCCCTACTGTTTCCCATAATTGTACTAATTTACATTCCCACCAACCATAAAGGAGGGTCCCTTGTTGACCACAGCCACGCCACCACTTGTTATTTTTTGATTTCTTGATTGTCATTGTTTTCAGAGTAAAAATCTCTCTAATGGACAGAGACTTTGAGCATTTTTTTTGTTTATTTGTTGACCACTTGTACATCTCCCATGAAATGTCTGTTTATTTCACTTCCTGTTTCTTGATTGAGTCTTTAATTTCAGGTGGTCTCAGTTTTTTTAGTTCTTTATATTCTGGCTACTAGTCCACGGCTGATGAATAGCTGGCAATTTTTTCCCCATTCTTTCAGTTACTTCTTCACTCTACTAACTGATTTATTTACAGAAACTTTATAGTCTGATATAATCCCATTGATTGATTCTTACTCTATTTCCTGTGCAGTTGAGGTTATTTAGAAATTCTTTCCTCCACCTATGTCTTCCAGTGTTTTACCTACTTTATCTCCAGTAGGTCTAATGTTTCTGTTTTTACATTTAGATCTTTGTCCATTTTGATCTTAATTTAGAAGATGGTAAAAGATAAGGCCCAGTTTCAATCTTCTGCAAACAGATGATCCACTTTCCCAGCACCCCCTGCTTTCCCAGCACCCCCTACTTTCCACCAGTGTACGCTGTTGGCCTCTTTGTCAACGATCAGACAGCTGAATGTGTCTCGGGATGCTCCTCCAGCCTCTGTTCTGTTTTGGGTATCTGTTATATATGGTGCAGCACCACCCACTTGCATCACTGGGGCTTTGCAGTATAGCTTGGATTAGGTATGGCCAGGACTTCTGCTTCGGTCTTGCTGCCCAAAGTTGCTTTTGCTATTCTGGGTCTTTTCTGCCGTGTGAACTTCAGGACCGTTTTGTCTAGTTGTGGAAAGTATGCTGTTGGTATTTTCACTGGGACTCCTTTAAATCTGTGTAACTCTTTTGGGACTGAGACATTTTGACAATACTGGTTCTGCCTGACCAAGGAACCAGATTTATAGGCACTGGTTGCTGTTTCCATGTGCCATGACCTGTGTGCAGTACTTGGCTTTTCTACAATCTTGGATCCCTTTTCTCTGCCTGTGTCATCTCTTTTAGGCACAGAACTGCCTTAGGTGTGACTTCTTAGGATCTTCATAAATGCACTGCTTGTCTCTTGTTGCCAGCTGTACACTTGGTAACTATGTCCTTGTCACACAGAAGCGTCTGGATTATACCTGGCCATTCCAGTGTAACAGCGGGAGGTCAGACTATTAAAGATGATACACTGAGAGTGTTTTCACTGAAAACAAACAGGGAGGAGTTTGAAGTGGTGGCAGGAAATGAAGGAAGGACCTGGAGGTTGCCGGGAGCGGGTTAGTTAAGGTGCCCAAGTCATCTGTGTTTCTCAGCGCTGCAGACGGCTGTTAGGGTCCTCTGCCCACAGGAGGAGCGGAAGGTAAGGGCACCCGTTCCCTCGTCAGATACATCAAATGGGAGGAATTTCAGGACTTCAAGAAAGTTATTCCTGGCTGGAAAAACTGGGAAGATGCTTGGGAAATTTACATCTGAAAGTGGCAGAAGTAGATTAAATAGCCGTGAGTTTTCTAAAACAACTGCTCTGAGAAGCAGGAAAGTCAGGAGGAAACTTGTCTATTGACAGAGCATTGAAGGGAACATGGGGCTGCTTTATCTATCTATCTTTAGGTGAAATAGCTAAATTTTACATTTGTCTATTTTTCTTCAGTGAGCTTTTCACGTTCAGGCATTACATGTTAGGGTTCTAAAACTTTACGATTAGTACTTTTCAAATTAGCCCTTAGAGCCACAAAAATTCTCCACCATGTGTGATGTTAAGTCCGCTCTGTGGTGGCTGGATACGTGAGGGGCAATTGGTCCAGAACAGGAACTTGAGCAAGAACAAAGCATTTCACTGTAGTTCAAAGGAAGAACCTTCTATTCTTTCTCTTTTGAATCGAGCTAATGGGAACAACTGGCTAGTCCATGCTTCCTGCAAGAGAAGACCAGCCATGAGTGACAAATAGCACAGCATTGAGGCAAAGGGGCTTCTGACATAAGAAAGGACCCAGAGCAGCCTGAGAAATAACAGTGACATTTGTTTTTCAACACGAAAAAGCTCTCTGGAAAATCGAATCGCTGTATTTTTCATCAATCCAATTGTCTCTGTGATCACTTCGGCAGTACAGATGATGGAAAATTAAGAAGAATGAAGGCCACGAGCCATTAATAACTGATTTGCAGAAGCACTTGGGAAGTCATAGCCATGGCGGCACTGTGTGCTAGACAGGCCCCAGGGTAAGAGCCGTACCTCAGCAGAGAGCATGGTTTCATGGAGGATTTTAAATGGCACAAATTCATTAAGGTATTGACAAGAAGAAGTTCCTCCTCCTGCCAGAGGCCACGTGCACTCTTATCCCAGCGCTCATGCTGGTCTTAAGGCGTGTAGGGACCATAAATGAGGTGGACGGAGGGGAGGGAAGCTCAGGCTAGGACAGCGGTGCGAACCTTTTAGGGAGAAATACTCCAGCTGCAACCTCAAACCCACTTATTTAATTGCCAACACGGCAATTAAACCTGGATATCTGGGGCTGGGCTGCTGGGGCAACTCGAATAGGTGCTGCCAGGGCTCTGTGTGCCCTCTATGTGCCCTCATTTCACCCCCAAGGAGATCTTGCCTCAAGCATGCCAGATCTACTAGGTCTCCTTGGGGCGATGGGAGGAGGAATAGTTGTCCTAGGGCACTGTTTAGAGCTTAATGGATGGAAGGAAGCTCGCCCCTTCTGTCCTTACAAAAGCTACTTCCTGCTGACTGGATGGGAGGAGAGGAGAAGGTACACTTTTTGGGGAGTGGGTGTGGGTGGGCGTTTCTTCTGGAGGAGCAGTGCTTTGTTTGGAGAATTTGGAATTTGTGATTTCAAGAGATCACGGGCTGAACCAGCTGGCATCTTTTGCAAGGGTCCATTCTTAGAAATCATGCTGTAAACTGCCCTTGAGTGAATTCTGGAGGTTTTTCCTGAAAAGCTAGCTTAAGTGTTTTGTTCCTTAGGAAATTTATAACTGGGTTTATCTGGGCTTGATCTGATTTCAGATTCATTATTACCCACCACTTCAAGGCACGTTGAAATCAACTCTAAATTACTGCTCTTGGGCAAACATGAATTTGAAAACTGAGGAAATTGCTGCTTCAGATTCCAAGCTGTGTCTAACCCAAAGCTCCGTCCGCTCAGGCGCACCTTCTCCTCCTCAGGTTCTGCTCCCACATCGCCTTTGTCTTCGCCCTCTTTCTTCTTACACTGAATAGTATAAGAAGGGATTAGCATATTTTGCAACAGCCAAAATTAGCTTAATGTGTAATATTTTCTTCCATGCTTTTTGCTTTTTTCCTTCTCCAAAATGGCACAGTACTATGTCTTGTTTCAGTGTGAAACTGAGACCATTAAACCTGTACCTAACACAGGTCATCTTGTATGCTCTCAGTAGGACAGGTTAGACCTCATCTACTGGTTGTTCATGTTTTGTCAAGTGTCTCGAGCACACAGGAGTTGACACTGCAAACACTGAAATGTCCTTGTGTTTCTGGGAGTGGACACCAAAGCCTTAGCGTCTAAGAGAAGCAACAGTTAATCACCTGCCTGGTACTTCACTGTAGTCTTTGTCCCTAAGGCAGGCATTGCCATTTGCATCTGTGAAGATGGGCTGGCATTGTCCTTGGCTTGTGAGCCTCCTAAGAGTTAATAAAGTATCCTGGTGGGTCCTGGAGACAGGGGGACACACTGCAACCCCGACCTCTCCTGGTCCTGCCCTGGTCTCGGCTCCTGGCTGGCATGAAGGGAGGAGTCTGGCTCTGCCTCGCCATCCTGCTCTGCCCTTCCTGCCCCGAAACCAGCTGATCTGCTGAAAGCCGGATCCAAACAAGCCTCTCCTCCCTCAAAATGGGTCTGGTATCTGTACCAGCAACAGGAAAGCCAACCAAGACAGAGTAGATTTTATTAAAGAAATGTTCAAAGAGGAGTAAACACTGTGTTGATTATTAGACCTTTGCCGGAAAAAAATTTTCAAAACTTTGATTAATTAAAATGATTATTTGTATTTTTTAAGACAGTACATGGCTTGATTTTCCATAGACTACAATGTTTTAGTAATCTTTAGGGAGAAAAATTATATATATATATATATAATTTTATGTATACAACATATATGTATATGTAGGATATATATATATATCCTACATATACATATATGAGTATACATATATACATAGATACATATCTGAGCACACACACACACACACACACACACACACACTCATGCTACAGAGTATAGACATATAAACAGTGCTGGTGTACAAACAACCTGCCTAGGAAGAGTAGTAAAAGCGTTTGATTAGGAATCAGAGGACCACTTTCATTGACCTTATGATCTTAGTATTTAACCTACCTGAAGAGTCAGTATTTTAACTCCCCTTGGTATCTATTTTACTTGAATAAAACAAAGAAATTTGATAATCTGAGCGTTTGCCTTCTATGAAGGTTTATGTTTTTATAATAGAGTAATGGGAGATATTCAACTTTTATCAGTATAAAACTGATAATTCTCAATAGATTCAGGTTTCAAAAAAGAAATATCTAAGTGCCATTTTCAAGAAAAGAGAAGACAGAAATAATCATGAAAAGAAACCATGGTTCTTTTGAAGTTTTTATGAAAAACTTATCAGGTTTAATTCAGAAATATAGAGTGATCATTAACATATTATAGATTATATTACCATTCACAAGTGACTCCTACAGACAAGAGAATGAGACATCTAGGCCACCTGAAAAGCAACACAAGTTGCTAACTTGGAGAAATAGAAGATATTGAGATAAATGTTCTAAAAGAAAGACAATCACATTCATGATTGTTGCTTGGAAGTCATATTAGCTACCCAGTATGGAGTTAAAACTTAGTCAGGAGTGAAAATTCTGTGAATGTAGTTTAAGATAAATAAATAACTTACAACAAAAAAGACCATCCTGGATGATGCCAAATCCAGGGGAGGGTCAGGGGTCATTATTAGTAAATAAATACATCTAGAAATACAGCTTAAACTAAGGGACTCACTCAGATAAATATTTTCTCATAAGAACTCACCATACAGCCAAACTGGATTCACTGTTAGTAGTCAAGACAAATGTGATCAGACTTATTATGATATTAAATTCAATAGAGTCCCAAACACTGGTAACCCTTTTTCTCCTCGGTGCCTGTGGTAAAACTAAGAACTGCTTGCCGTGAAGTTGATGCTTGGATGAGAGAAAAACTGTGAAAAAGCTTCATGAATTCACTTTGCCCCAAATGTCTGACCAGTGGGAAGGAAACGAAACTGTTGAGACACATTTCTATTCAACCCTGAGCTACAGCTAGTTTTCCCTTTTCCTTTTTCTTTTTGGTCCTACTATGAGTTTATGGTGACTAGAAAACAATAAATAATATAAAAGATTTTCTTCCTTCCATCCTTCCTTCTCTCCTTTCTTTCTTCCTGTGGAACATTTCTGACTGGTGTTTACAGGAAATGGATGGAAAGAAAAGGTACTTTCACAGTTGTCACCGCAATTCATGTCTCATCAATTAAGAGATGATTCACACGGATTGAAGAGTGAAATATTTTGAGATTACTTTTTTCCATATTTGTAAATTAAAACCTACAATTTGGAAGGGAAAAGAAAATGAACATGAAATACTATCTTAAAATTTAAAGTCCTTATGAAATAAGTGTGCAGTTCCTAAGATTTTTTTGAGTTAAATTAATTGCAGTATATTGGTTAGGAGTTGAGTATCTCAGGTCACAGAGGCAAAAATAGAAACTACAAGGGCCAAGCATCTGACTCCAGGGCTGACAGATAATTGACAGATGAGGTTTGAACACCTCAGCATGTGATGTGGTATTTATGTTTGCACAAGTGCCTTTTAGCCAGTGTGGGAGGGAATGAGTATTACCAACTTTACCAGCAAAATGGCAAATTGAATGATATTTTAAGTTATTTAATGAGTCGGGGAATAGTTACACTTAATACAGTATGAAATACACTTAACAATTCCTCAAAGATATGTAGATGGATACAAAACATTTGGTGTTTGAGACCAAGGCCTTGCATTGAGGTATGGCCTCAGATTTTTTATTTCTTAATTCTGAGTATCACTAGCTTGTTAAGTTTCCCAGGATGTCCTCAAATTCATGATCCTCCTGTCTCAACTTCCCAGAATGCTGGAAATACAGATGTCACTCCCAACTGAGCAATGTTGGAACACAGTAACTGGGTGCCAGTCATCATGATGACTGCATTTCTATCCACATATTTTATTATGGAAACATCTATTATAACTCAGAAGTTACAAAGGATAAAGACCTAGACATTCAGATGAATGTGGAGTTAGATAAATTCAGGAGAACTTGACATTTCTGAAAAATAAATAAAGTGCATACATTAAGAAGTTCTTATTAAAAATATTTTTAGAAAATACAGATAAACTAGATAAAAATTATTTTGTTTCTTGTCGCTTATTGAATAAGCCATAAAACAAAATACAGAGCTTGGGCTCAAACAGATGAAAGATACTTCGATCAAGTTTCCAACAACAAAAGACTATCTCTGCTTAAGGAAGTAGAAGTAAATTGAAATTTACCTTCTTCTTTGGGATCCAGAAGAACATTCATTAACTGATAGAAATCTTGAGTTCCACTATATTTCAGCTCTCTGGGAAGCTGGCTGGATTCTGGTGCTTTAGTCTTAAATTTGTCTTTTAGAGCTTCACATTAGTCTCCTCTGGTCAGATTCACAGGACAGAAGCCTCAGGTAAGAGGTTTTCTGGTGGGGTAGGGTGGTAACGCTGATCTCTGGCTCTTAAATTCACTGTGTTTTCTCCCAGTCAGGTTCAGTATTATATTTGGATTAATTTAGTGCTTTTAGCAAGAGAAATCTACAATGTAGAATGATGCAGAAAATAATAAAAAATGAATTACTAAAGTATATAGGAGATTTTATTTGACTTCAGCAGGGAAGATATCATATTTTATGAGTAAAATCATGGAAAGGACTGGTCAGAGAGAAAATTTATTTAAAAAATATATATATATGTTACAAAATGGGGGTGAACCTTACTATGCCCACACACTTTAATTATTTTGAGATAACAAAACTGGAAAGACTTACCTGGAAGATGAGGGATTGATGGATGAGAAAAGAGCAGATAAAGGAAAGATCCAGTCTTGTCTTTCCTGATTGTGTCACCACGAACATATTGGAAATGTTAAAAATTGTATTTTCTACTTATCAACATGTCTTTGAGCTTTTGTGTGTAGCATTTAGAGATTCTTCCCTCTTTAACTTATTTTAGATTATATTACAGAACACATAACATGAAAGAAAACTGAAAAATTCTTCTTTCTGAATGTTCAGCTAACATCCTAGATAAATCAATACTCTGTGTAAATGCACACGCCCACAAATGACAGCATTTGCTGCTTTAGAGCAGCACAACATAATAGAATATTGCATCTTACCATACTATACCTAACCAAAACTCAATGTTCCTATTTTAATTTTATCTAGATTTTGGCTATTCCAACATTTTTTGTTATATAGATATATATTTATATACATATCTATAGCACTTCTAATTCTGTACAGACACTTAGGTAAAAGTGGTAATTTTTTCTGAATAAATTTTGAGAATTATAGCTGAGAAGAATTTAAGGTGCATGGAGTTTGTATGTTAATAAATACTTTCAAAAGCCCTCCAAAGAAGCTTCTATGGCTTAGACCTAAAATGTTCCCCCAAAATCTCACGGGCTCTGAGACGAGGTGGGGCCGTGGAGGTTTCACATGGCGGGTGGATCAATGCACCGAGGCCTCATTATCAATTTCCCTATTGGAAGGCCAGGAGTTCCTGGAGGAGCTTGGCGGCTGGCTTGTGTGCCTGCCTCCTCCCTTCACTTTAAAGTTGACTCTTGTTAGAGATCCTGAATCTGCAGCTTTTCAAGAATGTAGCATCCTATGTGAATGAGCTTGATAAGCCACATAGTTTCTACATAACCCTTTGAAACTCTGCCTGTCACTGGATTCAGTATCTTCACCTCTCTTGTCACCACCGTTCCTTATAAAACTGGCATTCACAGCCTTTGGTTCTAATCATTAATGAGAAACGAAGATACAGTTTCTCTCTTGATTTTGCACATTGTGTCCACTGGTTCAAAAGAAGAACATATTGAGAGATAATTTTACTGTGATCCCAAACTAAAGGCTCACAAAGATACTGAATTCATCTCTTCCCTTTTTGTGAGTCTGTATCCAAGCTCATGAGACTTTCCAAGATGCATGCATGATATTACCTCTTTTTTAGAGAAAATGAAAATCTTATTTTGCTTTTTAGAGCCACTGTTGAAACACCATTAAAGGTAAAATCCCACAGATTTATTTTTTTCTTAAATGTTTATCAGGTTTAGAATTGCAAAACTGAAAGTGGCATATTAAAAGAAACAAATTTTTTACGGCCTGCAGATCAGTAGAAAAGTCTCTCTACAGACACATAAAAAGGAGATCTCTATAAACTGGAATTTTTATCATATATTCATTTTAAATAAGTTTGGGACTAGGAATCTCAACAGCAAGTGTATGGAGCAGGTAAAATTGAATTAAGTTGTTCATCTACCCAGAAAGTATTGAGAGACTGGCTTCTTTTCAACTGGATAACAAATTAAAGTACTTAATGAACTGAAGCATTTGGACATAGTGAAGGCGGTTCCCTACCAAAGGAACAGCTTAAAATAGCCAGATTTCCTACAGCAGCACAGCGGATAATTGACTTTCTCTTTCTGGAAAAGGTTAAACTTGGCAGCACTACACACAAAAATTTGAGTTGTGAACACTGTTTGTAATGATTTCCAAGTCACTAAAACAAGAAAAAGTTCATAGACTACAGGTGTAAGAGATAATATCTTTTTCTTAAAGCTAATCAAATCATCACATTCGTACAAAACACAAATTTTCAGAAATGATCCAACTAAGACTTTGTGTTGTAGGTAATTCCCTGTGCTAATAATATATTCAACACTAACAGCAACCACTTTTTCTGTTTCTTTTCACAACAGGGAGAAAATATTTCATACGTATAGAATTTGTTTGTGGCTTTCCTGGTAGCGTCTAGAGCAACAACACAGAGAAGTTAAAAAATGACTTTCAGCTTCACTGACATGGTAAACGGTGGAAGATACTTCTCCCTGCACTATCGCTAACGGAAGGACCTGCGTAATTCATAGAATTAGAACTTTCCTTAAACCCATCAGTGAGCTGAGATGAAAAACAACACATTCCCATAGCTAAACAAAGGCCTCTGAACGCCAAGAAAAACCATAGTGTGAACACTGACTTGCGTGGCAAAAATCCTAAGAGGAAGCTGTATTCATTAATTGCACTGAATTTTGGAAAATTTTAATGAATTTATTGAAGGTCAGGTATAGAAATAGATAAAAAATGTGCATCATGAGACATTTTCTGGCTGTGTTAATTCCTGAAATGAAAAATGCAGCATGCAAATAAACCAACACAAACCTGGTGGTGGAATCCAATTTTGGTGAAGCATTTAAACTCCCCAACATTAACTTGGAAATGGACAGTGCAGTTTCAGTCCGTCTAGGGTCCATGCCAAGGAAAGAAGCAAGCTGTGCTATCGAACTGAAGAGAGAAGAAGATGCCACCTGAGGAGACACTGTGACCACCTTAAAGGCGATTAACAATGGTTTTTAAAATTTTAAGGTAGCCAAGAAGGTATATTTATGTTATAATCAGCAATTTGTGTGTGAAATGGTGAAAACTGGTAAGCACGTAACCTAGCGGCACGTCAGAGACATGCTGGAAATAAATGTCTTTGGTTTCTATTTCCCAGAAGCGTGGACATTTGGATAGTGGGATATTTCTCACCTCTTTGCCACTCTGAGCACCCGCTTATTCCTCAGTCATCAGGGTGAGGAGGGATATTGAGGGAAAAGGAATAGAAAAAGAAAATGGAAGAAAAAATGGGGGGAAACAGCTTTTGTACATGGGCAGGGGAAGAAGGGTTGAAAGGAGGGGAAGGAAAAGGGGGAAAAGAATTAATATATGTTATAAACAGGTCCAAAGTTTCCATGATGAAGATGATGATTAACATGGCAAAAATGTACAAATAAAAGATTAAACACTTTAAAAAATAAAAAAGTTACAAAAGAAAGGATGAAGCAAAATGCAGGTCTACACGCATCTACACACATGATGGCAGTGACATTATTGGTGATTTTGAAACAGCGCTGGGGAACTGTCAGTAAGCTGTGATGCTTCCACATTACACAACATTACAAGAAACAGCTCTAAAGAGTCATCAGAGGGCAGCAGCAAGGTGACCACACAGTGCACCGCGGCACAGCACTAAAGCTGCGCATGGAAGGAAATGTTTTGCACGACTCTCCTGTGTAGAATTAAATATGCAGCATTTGAACCAAATACCTAGTCCAAAATGTCAACTAAGTGGAGTCCACACAGTACAAAAATCATCTTTAATGGAAATTTGAAAAGAGACATAAATACTGTATAAAATGACATGGGCTCACCCGATCTATATTCTCCCAAATCTGGGGTGCATCTCAGTGCACAAGCACCTGCACAAGGTAGATTAATAATAATAATAATAATAATAATAATAACATACCCTATACCAGTCATTGTTGTGATACACCTGCTTTCCCCCCTAACTCACTTTTATCTTGAAATAACCTCAGTTTCTTGGCATTTAAAACTGCAGAATAGAATGACATCTTTTCTCCCCTGAGGGATGGACCTGACTCCTGGGAGTTGCCTGTGGAACGCTGGCTGCCGGAGGCTGGGAGAGGGCAGGGGAGCAGACAGTCCCCGCGTGCTGAGTCATAATGAGGAGGGGTAATTTCTACTGCTCTTCCTCACAACGGGCACGCCAGAGTTGACAATAGTGTAATGCACATCTCAAAAGACAAACAGGAAGAATTTTGAATGTTTTTCACTGCAAAAATTATAAATGTCTGTGGAGACAGCTATGTTTATCCTGATCTCAACACTACACAGTGTATTAATGTCTCAAAACATCACGGGTCCCCCATGGAAACGTGCAAACTGCATGTGTCAGTTAAATTAAAAAAAAGAAACTCTGAATAAATGATGTTGGGGAGAACACCGCAGAAGGGTCTGCAGGCTCCGTGGGCTCTTCTCTCAGCCTTCCAGCCACTGTCTTGTCTGTCCACCTGTCCCGTGACCTCCAGGGAGAGCTGCCGTCCCCCTCTCTGAGCGGCACCCTCAGCCCCTCCTTGTTTTTATTTTGCCTAAATTGCTCAGGCAGAGCTGGAAACCGTGGTGCTGCCTCAGCCTGCGAGCACACTCAGGCTCAACCACTATTTTTGGATCCTCACGCCAGCACCTTGAAGTGTGTTCCTTCTCTGTCTTCGCTTCTGCTCCTATGCAGGAATTTTCCACTGTACAGTGGCCCGTGGCGGTGCTGTTGCTAAGTTGGCACCCGTGTCCGCTAAGAGAGTGACAGTGGTGTGCATCCCGGGTGAGTCATCATCCCGCTGCTCAGTCAGCCGGACTCTGCTCAGAGGTGAAGAAGAACCTTTGCAGCTCCCTAGCTGGAAAACAGCTGGACACCTCTCTGATACGTCTCTGCAATGTGGCCTTTAGGACTCCATCCTAAAAACCCTCTCTTCCAAGCACTTCTCAGTCCCTTTCAAAAAACAAAAACAGTGCGAAAGACTGAGCCTTGTTTTTTTCTCCCTAAAGGAATGGAGATGTAACATGAAAATACTGTCAGCCTATTCTTGTTATAGTTTTACACACAGACACACACACACACGCACACACACACACACACGCACATGCTCACGCATGTATAGAAGACAAGCTTTCCTCAAATATCTGTGTCTCCACTCATCCCTGGGTTTCAAAACCAGTCCAAAGGAACAAGTGCTTCCTATATAATGTTTTCTTTTTATTTTATGAAAAATTAAAGCATATTTTTATAACCAGATAATATGTGAATAATAGTAGGAATTATACTGTATATCACTGTTTTCAAAGTGCTCAGTATATAAACCAAAAGGGTTCTTACAAAAAAGAAACAAACAGGTAATAACACAAATTTCCCTTTTAACAAATTAATATCCTGTTCCCCTTTCTTTCCTTTCTTCCTTTTTTTCTGGTCACATTCATGAATTATGTATCACTAAAGCTCAATTTCATTTTTCATCTGCAGTTACAAAATCCTTACATCCATGCATGGGATAGGAGAGTACCCCCAGCCCCAGAGCAGGAAAGCAGGGACCATGTGTGCATGCGACATGTGCATGTGGTGTGAGACGCAGTGACCGGGTGACCTTACATATGAGTCAACCTCAAGGGGACTGAACTACTGAGCTATGCTTTTGGAGGGTGTAATAAATCAGTGGGAATAGCCACAGAGTTGCTAGATTGAGGAAGGCCAGCCAGGGACAGAATCACCACTCCTAAGGAGGAAGAACATGTTTTCCTTGTTAAGATGGCACATGTGACAAGGACTGAAGAAGGTGAAGAGAACCCTTTGCAGGAGTCATCTTAAACCCCATGATTATGAGATGCAAACTTCTATTTTTCTTGGTTGAGACCACAAGGAATTATCACAGATGGGCGTTAAAGCTGATTTAAAAGTCTCTCACTGAATAAATTGACCTCAAAAATGGAGGAGTCATATTCCTTATAAAGATTAATGCCATTTTGTGCTTTTCATTTTTTAAACCATCTTTGGAGCATAAGATAAAATGAAAACTCTTGTAATACATTGCAGACATGTTCACAAACAGGTAACAGAGCATGAGTCCGGTATAAGGCACTTAAAATCCTTCTCAGAAATTCTTACCTGTTCAAATGTACTTTTTTTTCCCATTCTATTTCTGTAACAGTCCAACACAAACACCTGTGGTTTCTCTTCACTTCAGAGGAAGACAAATAACACTGGCAGGGTCTCTGCCTGTTTACCTTTGCTCTCCAGTAACATTTGGTCATCGCCTTGATGTGAACTTGACCAACGGATTAGTGAGGCCCTGTGAACACACGAGAGAACAGCTGTAATCTTCCCTTCTCAATAACCATGCCCACCACAGAAGCATGATTTATTCTATGGCAAGAACCGCATGAACGCATTGTGTAGGTATTGATGTGCATTACAGCATAAATCACAGGCACACAAGGGCTGCCATTTCGGGCCGACAAAGGAGCTTTGTATGCTGGTTGTGAAAGCTGGTCCTGTCAGGGTGAGCAGAGCTAATTCTGCCCAGGCCCAGTGAGGTGGGACAGGACTGCCTTCTCAAGCAAGCAGCAGAGGTCAGCTCGTGCACTGTACACCTCTGGGAAGCATCAAAGAATCCACTTGGTCCAATTCTTTCAAAAGAACAATGAAAGACCTGAAGAGCAGGCTTGTTGAGGGGAGTGGGGAGCGGATGTTTCAAACTATTTCTCTCCTCAAGTCAAAATTTGCCACTTGCAAAAACCATTAACATATAGATACTTTTTAAAAAAGTGAAAACAGAAAACATCAGGACTTTCAGAATGATTTTCACCTAAGTCATAATGCAGAAAATTTCCAGCTGGGGCTGGGGATTTAGCTCAGCGGCATAAGTGCCTGCCTTGCAAGCACACAGTCGTGAGTTTGATCCCTGGTACTGGTTAAAAAAAAAAAAAAAAGTTAAGAAAATGTCCCGTTACCCCTTGAGGCCTGGAGGAATACCTGGGCTTATTTTATTTTTTTAATTGACGTACAAGGAGAATGTCTCTGCAGACTGTTTTGGAAATCATTCTTTTTTGTGATGAGAGGGAAGCTACACAGTCATTTCTGCTGACTGCAACCGAAGGGGCCTGTGCTGGAGATTTAGTAAAACTTGTAGCAACAGCCTGGCTTTGAGTCTTAGCAAGAAAAACACGGCAAATTTCAATAACGCACTATGGTCCAGGGATTTTCCTAGCCTACCTTGAATAAGATTCAAAACCAAGACTTTGTGAGCAAGGCTGTTGACTTTGGTGTCAGATAAAGGGGGTTTACTTAGCTCCTGTGGGCAGTGATGAGCTGTAACTTCTCTGAAAACTTCAGTGACCAACTGAGTTCTTTGACGCCAGAATACCCAGCAAAATCAAGAGCACGTGCCTGTCTGCTGTCTCCTCTCATGTGGGTCAGAAGAAATATTTTTTTCTTAACAACAACGGATTCTGATTTTATATTTGATAGTGCCAACAATTCTTATATTGAAGGGGCATGACAGAAATTCAAGCATGTCTTCTTACTAAAAATTAGATTACATACCAGGTGTGGAAAGAAAAATAATTGAATAACTAACCACACTGATGCTGTGTGACGACTAGAAAAAGTTGATTCTTGGTTCGAGAATAACAGCTAATCATTTGAAAATCTATACTGAATTATTAAGTGCTCTCAATCTGCTCTTTGACTATTAAAAGTCAAGTTGCATGAAGGGCTAGTTCCTTTCTAAAAATGGTGTGTTAAGTAATGCAATGTATAAAAGTGCTCTCCAAGGTGTCACTTGGGACCATGCACCCTGACCCCACTGACACTGCAGCCAGCCCCTGGCACCAAGAGACCCACCGAGGGAGAAGAGAACACAGGAACCCCTGCCCACAAACACTGGCGTCAGCCCCCTGAATCATACAAACTTCACAGGAGGCAGGAGCTGCTCCATCCCATGCTTCCCACACCACAGGCTGAAGCAGGGAGGTCTCCTGTGCCCTGTGGCCCTGCTGCTGCTGGTCCAGGCCATTCCTGTGGGAGGTTAGGGGACAGTGGCCAAAACTACCAAATTTTAGCCAGCTCTGCTCCTGGTTTCTCCATAACACAGGGCCATAGAAGTGACAACCAAAAGACTCACCGGATTATAGATGAGAGCAACACCCAGGAGGGGAGCTTCACTCCGGGATTGAAGTGTTACCCTACCACAGAGACCGGGCAGGAGGTCACCTTGGGAAACAAGCTTGGAGAGAGCCAGAGATAAACAGCAACCTCCTAGGACCCACTGAGGGCCGTGGGCTAAGACCTAGAGGACACAGTCCCATTCACTGTGGAAGCAGGCAGGTTGGTGGGTGGGATGGAACTTAGTCCAGTGGCCTGCAGGAGCCCGTGCACCACTGGCCACGTGCAGCAGGCAGCAGTGTTCAGCATTTCTGTAGAGCACTATCTGTGTGGCCTGGGGGTCTTCACTAAAACCATAGACCTTTTTGCTCGGAATAAGGCAAGTTCATGGGTAGATCTTTGGGTTTATCAGTATCCAGTTGACATTTGACACCACTGTTGTCACTGAATTTGCTGCTGTTGTCAGAGCGATGTAGTCGCTGCTCCTCACTGGCCTTTCTCTGTGTCAGACTCCGGATTGCCTGGGGGTCATCAACCGTACTTTGACTCACTCTTGAAGAATGGGAAGTTGGACCAACGAAGCTCCAAAACAAACACATCCCTCAAAAGAGGAAATATGAAAAAACAAGGCAGCAAGATACCTGCTAGAGCACCCGACTCCCCCAGAGCAGTTCAGGGGAAGTTGAGGCAGAGGAAATCATAAATCACACAGCTCAAATGTCTCAAAAGGTTTTAGTAGAGTAAAACAATTCAACAAGATGTTTGTGGAGTTTAAAGAAGATGTAATTAATGTGATAATGACCAGATGAGACAAATGATCAGCAAGTCTAGAGAAGATACAAATAAAATTCTAGCAGAACTAAAGAAAGAGATGCAAACACTTGAATGCCCAGCATAGGAATCAATGGAAGCCCATAGAAACGTTCCAGACAGATATACAGGAAATTAACAAAGATGACTGAACCTATAGGCAGCTAAAGGCAGTGTCAGACCTAGCGTTCAGGGCTGTGGTCAATGAGCAATTAAAGAGGAAATTAAAACAGCAAACAAACGTGGGAAATGGGTCCAGCAGCTACTAAATAACTCAAATGGTTTAATATAAGTGTAATCGGAATTAGTAAAGAATTAGTAGGTCAAAGAGCATAAAATATAATAGCAGAAAACTTTTTAGGCATGGTAAATGAACTTAACATACAGCTAAGTGTAGTATACCCCAAAGAGAACAGAAAAACATGAACAGAAAAACAAAATAAAGAAAAAAATCACTTTTCTATACTACATAGTACTCAGCTATTTCAATTATAACAGAATATATTATGGTAGCTATTATTGATTTTCTTTTATCTTGTTTTAAAGTCCTGTATTGCTTTCATTGTTTTGGTTTGATTGATTTTATTGTTTTGCTTTGTTTGATTGCATTATGTCTCATGGTATAGGCAACTACTTTGAAGATGACAAGAAGCATTATGGTAACCATTATAGATTTCGTTTTACCTTGTTTTGAAGTCATGCACAATGTTCACTGTTTTGTTTTGATTGACTCTATTCTGTTTTATTTTGTTTGTTTTTATTCTCTTCAAAATAAAAAAGTTAAAGTCTAGAAATATAGGACAGTAATAGAATCTTAAAGGCTGCTAGAGAAAAGCAAAAAATCACCTATAGAGGAAAATCCATCAAAATTATAACAGACCTCTCAATACAAGCCTTAAAACCAAAGAGAACTTGGAATGCAGTATTTCCCACTTGAAAAGAAAAAAAGTTTCCAACCCAGACTGTTATGTCCTGTGAAATTATCTTTTTAAATTGATAAATAATTGTGATATTTCTGTGATAAAGAAATCTTAAGAAATTCATGATGACCAAGCTGGAACTTTATACAATGCTCAAAAATATTCTAGAAGCTAACAAAATCATAAGATCAGATACAATGAATATATCAGACAAGGGTGACTATTAAGTGAAAGAGAAAGAGAAACAGCAACAGGAAGAAGTCATTACTTACCCATCATTACTATCCATGTAAATGGACACAATTTGCCAATTTAAAGGCACCAATTAGCAGACTGACTCAGGAAACAAACTCCAGTGTGATGCTGTATACAGGAAACACATTTAACACAAAAAGAAATACATAGATTAAAAATCAAGAGATGGAAAACAATAGTCCATGCAACAGGAATCCCAAAACAAGTAGAAGTAGCTTTCCTTTTTTCATACAAATTAAGCATTAAGACAAATCTGATCAAAAGAAGCAAAGAAAAACATCATTTAATGGTTAATGGAACTATTAAATAGGAAAAGAGAACATATATAAACATATGCACCAAGCCATGGTGCATCCAACTTCACAATACAAACATTCATAGACGTAAAGTTCAGACAAACATCAATAGAAGTACACGGGGAGTTTAAATATTCCTCTATTGCAAGTAGACAGATCAATTAAACAACAAAAAAAAATTAACAAAGAAATGTCAGAATTGAATCTAAATCTTTGGATAAATGGATTTACACTTCTAAATAATGCACTGCACAATAACAGAATACAAATTCTTTTTGAGCAGCTCATGCACTTTCTCCAAAATAGATGACTTAGTAGACAATAAACCACATCTAAGTAAATGCAGAAGAATGGAACTTTTACCATGTAATGAAACTATAAATCAATAGCAAAATAAACTGCCAAAATTCTGCAAAGCTATGAAAATTAAACCACAGACTCTTCATTAATCAATGGGTCACAGAAGAACTTGAAGAAAAAAGATAGTTTCTAGAATTAATAATGTGATTACAACATACCAGAACTTATAGAACGCAATGAATGAAGTCCTATTAGGGAAAAACTCAGCTGTGAAGGTCTACATCAGAAAAACAGTGAGCTCAAACAAACAATGGAATGGTGCAACACAAGGTCCTAGAAAAATGAGAACAAGCAAAATTCAGAACTTGTACAAGGAAGGAAATAAAGATAAAAGCAGAAAACAATTAAATGAAGAATTGTTTAAAATACAATTAATTGGAATCTCAGCATTGTTTTAATTTGAATCTATCAAATGACCAGTGATGCTGATCATTTTTCCCTGTATTTATTTGCCATTTGTATTTATTCCTCTGAGAAGTGTGTGTTCATCTCAGATATGTATTTTTGGATTGGGTCTTTAAATTTGGAAGTCTGGGTTTTTTTCAGTTTTTTATGTGTTCTGGATATTAGCTCTTTGAGGGAAAACTGGTAAAAATTTTCCCTATTCTGAGAGTTGTTTTTTCACTCTATTTTTTTTTTCTGTGCAAAACTTTTTTTTTTAATAGGATGAGGTCTCAGTTGTTGATTCTTTGTAATACTTTCTGTGAGACTGGAGTTCTGTTCATGAAATCTTTACCTACACTTATTCCTTCAAGAATTCTACCTATTTTCTCTTCCAGCATATTCAGTATTTCTGTTTTCATATTTATTTAGATCTTTGATCCATTTTGATTTTAGTTCAGTGTATGGTGAAAGACATGGGTCTTGTTTTCGCTTTCGGAATCTGTGAAGCCAGTTTTGCAGTACCATTTAGTGAAGAGGCTCCTTCTTTCTTTCCGTGCATGTGCTTTGCTCCACTGTTAAAGATAAGGTGGCTGAGTGTGTTTTGAGTTGTTTCTGCATCTTCTAAAAAAACAATAGTGACCAACGTTGGCAGGAGGGCTGTGGGGAAAGGAACCCTTTCCAACTGTTGTTAGGAGTGTGGTTTGGTGCAAGCACTGTGGAAATCAGTGTGAAGATATGTCAAAAATCTTCAAGTAGAGATGTGAAAAAGGGAGAATTTGTTCAAAAGAAAGAGGAACGAGGGAGGGGGAGAGTGGAAAGAAGGAAAAGAGAAAAGAAATAAAAACAATAAAAGATGATAAAATGGAGATGAACCCTGTAAATAAAGAGAGGAAGAGGGTTGAAGAAAGGGGAGATTTGGGAAAAAGAGAAATCCAGGATAAATGTACAGCTATAAACTTCCTATGACAAATGTGATCACTCTGTATGGATAAACTGTACCAATAAACTTAAAAGGAAAAAAGGATCAATACATTGAAGAGTTGATCCTTTGAAATAATAAAAAAAACAAAGACATAGCCAACCTTTCAGTAAAAAAAAAGGAGGGAAGGAACAATGAAAGAAAGAAAGAAAGACAGAAAGAAAGAAAGACAGACAGACAGAAAGAAAGAAAGAAAGAAAGAAAGAAAGAAAGAAAGAAAGAAGGAAAATACAAATAGAAATCAAGAAGGTGACATCACAGCAGACACACCTCAAATCTACAAAAGTATTAGGAACTATTTCCAAAAATTTGAGAGTTCAGAAAAAATGGGAGGATTTTTCGATACATATGAAATACCACAACTGAAGCAAGAAGACTTAAAAATCTTGAACAATCAAATACCAGACAATGAAATTGAAGTGGCGATAAAAACACTACTATCACATGCTGAGGACCTGACGGATTTATTGTCCATGTCTCCAAGTGCTCAAGGGAAGATCTAACATGAGTACTGATCAAAGCCTTTAGTGAACTCTAGAGGGAAAGAATATTTCCAAAATCATTCTTGGAAGCTTTTATTGTCCTTATCCCTAAATCAAACAAAGATTCAACCAAAAAAAAAAAAAAGAAGAAGAAGAAGTAGAAGAAAGAAAAGAGAGAGCTACAGACGAATGGATAAGGAAAATGGGGTGTTAATACACAAGGAAGTAGTAATCTGACATAAAGTCAAATTGAGGAAATAGGTAAAAGAATGCAAATTGAGAATATGATATTAATTGAAATAAAGCAGAAAGGAAAGCTCAAATATCACCTGGTTTCTCTTATATCCAAAACTCAAAGTATGTAATACATACAAATGAAGACCCGAATGGACGGTCATGGAGGTGTAGCCCTGAGTAGTGTATTTTGTCCCTCCTGCCCCTCTCTCTGGGCCTGGTCCCATGCTTGGATTCCAGCCAGGTGTGAATCTAGCAGATTTGCTCCACTACAACCTTCAGCCATGACATTTCTGCTTTGGAGTCAGCTGACCATGGATGGAAACCTCTGAAACCATGAGCAATAATAAGTGCTTTCTCCTGCAAGTTCTAGGTCTGGAACATTTAGTATCAGTGGTTAACACATGTGTTTGTGTTTCTTTCCTTTTTAAATATATAACTTCACAAATTCAGTAAAATGAAAGGAGAGGCAACTGCAGCTGTTTCTTCTTGTCATTCTGATAGTTAGAAATCTGTCTTTCATGGTTGGAATATGTTTTGTGAAAAACATTTCAAAAGTAATAGAGAGAATGATGCAATACTGAAACTGACCCAAAATAAATAGAAAATCTCCAAAGACCAATAATAAATGAAGAAACAATTAATAATAAAAAATTCCAACAAAGAATAGTCTCAAACCTTGAGCTTTCACTGGTGAATTCTAGTCAACATTTAAACAACCAAAACTAACTATTTCCAAATATACCTATCAATACAATAGGAGGCAATCCTTTCCAAGCCATTTCTATCTTATCTTTTGGGGTCAACATAACATTGATACCAAAGCCAAGGACATTATAAGAAAAAAACCCTAAAAACTGTTCACCAGCATTTCTATACTCTAGAAATGAGCAATCTAAAAGGAAATTAACAAAATACTGTATTTCATTTAAAGTAATATAAAAATAATAACAGAAATAAATTTACTGCAGTAGGCATAATAATTGCACATTGTGAAACCACAAAACGTTGCCATAAGAAATGAATAAATTAAATAAATGGAAATATATCTTTTATTCATTAGAAGACTGTTTAAATGGTAATATGTCTCAGAGCAATCCACAGATTCAAGACAGTTACCATCAAATTGTGACTGGTGGTTTTTGCATGAATATAAAAACAGGGCTGGGGATTTCCTCAATGGCACAGCACCTGCCTGGCAAGCACAAAGTCCTGAGTCGGATTCCAAATTGCTCCCCAGCCAAAAAATAAAACAAGTAAAAGCTGACATCAAGATTTATATGAAACAGCAAGGCACCCTGGATAGAAAGAAACAATTTTGAAAAAAGGCCAAACAATTTTGAAAAAAGGTCTGTGTAGCAGACTCAGGTATTTTTACCATTGAAAGTACAGAAATCAGTGTCAGTCAAAGAATGATGGACACAAAGATAAGAAAAGAGAAACTGGTAGGGGAAAGGCAAGAGGAAGGAAGGAAGGAAGGAAGGAAGGAAGGAAGGAAGGAAGGAAGGAAGGAAGGGAAGGGAAAAGAAATATATATATATATATATATATATATATATATATATATGAAAGATAGTTAAGATAGCTGTACAGCTAGTTTCTCTCAGTTCATTGAAAACAAAGGTTTGTGCTAACGTAGTTCAACAATATTTCAGTCCTGTATCTTGTGCTCTGAGTAACTACTATGAAGATAATAATATGCAATGTGTTAGTTATTGTTACTTTCCTGTTATTTTGTTTTGAAAATGTTTAATTTTATATTTTTATTTAAAATAATTTTTAAAATTGACAGTACAGAAACAAATTCATATTTAAGACCAATTAACTTTTCATAAGGGCCAAGATCTTCCATGGGAAAACAACATTCTCTACAACACGCGATGCTGGAAGAACTGGGTGTCCACTCTGAAATGACACCATGCACACAAAGTCACCTACAGTAGTTCAAAGGCCTGATGTAAGAGCTGACACTTTAAAGGTCTCAGAAGAAACACAGGAGTAAAACTCACGTTATTTGGGAGGAAATCGTGGATTTAACAAAAGTTTTTTAGATATGATGCCAAAAGCACAGGCAACCTAAATGGAAAAAAATGATCAATTGCACTTCATGAAAATTACATTGATAACTCAAATCACTGAGAAGATGGCTCACAGCTTGGAGGAAAGATCTACCAATCATAGGTGGCGTGAGGGTCTAGCGTCTAGGATATAGAAACTTCTAAACCAAAAGGATCTGAAATCAGTATGGTCAAGGCTTGTGGTCAGTAATCATGGCACGTGGGTTTGAATGGCTTAAGAAACACCTAGCGCTCCATCTGTCTCCATAGATGACCCACACGCAGGTCAGCAGTCTGTGGGAGGCAGATGTGGGGGCCGTCAACCGTCAGCCTTGCAGCCTGACTGGGATGAGAAAAGGAAGAAAGTCTGGCTGTTTCTGAAGAGCTCTAGTCTTGGTAGCTTCCTCTGAATATCAGTCTCCAGTCCCTCTGTCTTCCAAGGAACCTCTCACACTGGGAACGCTGCTGTGTGCGTCCACCTCTGATTTTGGACGGGTGCTAGACCCTTGATTTCTTTTGTTCTTCAGTTTCCGTCTCCTTGGAAGAGCCATGGGTCCTCACCTCTGCAGAGTGTAGACAGAGACCCACTGTGGACTCCTCTACCTCTGATTCTGAAAGCATACCCAAACATTTCTCTGGCATGATTATAAATAGATTTTCCATTGGTTCTTTTCTTCTAAAGAACTCAAACTAATTCACGGCTTCTCATCAACAAAGTAGGAAACTGGAAGATAAACAGACAACAGCTTTAAGATCCCGAACAAATTGTGTTCTGACATGGAATTTCATATGCAATCAAAAATATCAATCAACAAGGCAGAATAAGAGTAAGTTTTAGGCACACAAAGACCATGAAAATTGATTTTCTTCACAGTGTGTCAGGAAGGTGACAGAAAACAAAGATGAAAGACCAGATATTCTAGAAAATGAACAGCACAAAAACAGAGCAAGAAGTCAATTCCTGAGATGACAGCGGCAGGAATTCTGAAGACCAGGAGTTTTGTACCTGAAACGGGAAGCAGAGGATAGTTTCTGGGATTGATTTCATCAGTGAAACAAAACACAGTCAGCATTTGAACATATTGAGAGGAATTAATAAAGCTGCGAACCATGTGGTTTGAATTGCAGATAAATAACCCGCTAAGCAGGAAGAGACCAACTTCGTTGATTTCAGTGAAAATGCAATCCTGTAAAGGAAAAGAAGCAGATAGTAGAAAACCTTCCGTAAACCAGCTTCATTGGTCACCTAGTAACAGTAGTGTAAACACACAGTGCTGACTCAGCTGCAGTTACACAGCCCAAGCGCCCTCAACAGGATGAGGTGTGGTCACTGGAAAGTCTGGACAGGGGACAAGAGGGCTACATCCCTATTCTTCTTTAAAAGAAATCTGTTAAAAATGCCTACCACTCTCAAAGAAAGTCAGTCAATTATGCTATTTAGACCCTTAGGGCTAAGTCTTAAAATAATTAGAGGAAAAGATTGTGAATAGTTGTACTGGCCAACAAAAGCAAGGTAAGAAAAGGGCCCGGGAGACTCTTTATCTTACAGGTGACAACTGTCATAGACTCTTTATCACCTGGTGGTGGGAGGAGGAAACCAGGCCTCAGCTACACTGGACAAGTGCTCTGTCACCCAGTGACACCCCCCCCCCACTGTCTTCTAATGATATCATTGCAGTGGAGAAGGATTTATTTTTAGGTAGCTTCCTTATGTATCTTTTCCTTTATGACTTCTCTAGTTTGTGTTATTTTGTATCTGGGTTCTTTCATCAAGGAAATTCCTATGCTTCTTGGTAGTATGTGTATGGTTTTATTTTTACACTTAAATTTTGGTGCATTTGAAATTTTGGTCCTGATAAGGGAAAGAGATTCAAATTTAATGTTTCTGTATGTTTAACTCAATTGTATGACATTCCTGTTCAATAATCTTTTATTGGTCCCATCCTTGCTACTTTTATATGCTGTTTAACCTAACTGGCTATCATTTTTCTTTTTGTGTGCTTCATGAAAATAATTTGAAAAAATTACCTTTTGTTTTCTGTATAAATTTGACAGAATACTCATAAAAATCCTCCAGTTCATGTGATTTGGTGGAGGTGGTTTCTGATAGCTTTGATTTTGTTCTCTGGTAAATTTGCTAAAGTTTTTTTATGTCCTAAAGATATTGATTCTGTTTATATTTAGTGTCTTAGGAGAGATATCTACTATAGGCAGGATGACAAATTTGACTCTGTAAAACCTAGCACAATAATTGTTTATTTTTTTATGTATATAATTATTTATTCTGAACTCTTACTACAATTTCCTGGATCAGGTTAAATACTTGCTCAAGAATTTTACCTTTTTCATCAAACTATTCATTAAGGAATTTATTTATGGCCTTCATGATTTTTCTTTTATCTTTCTAATTTAGCAATTTCTTCTAGTCCCATCTCTTTTTAAAATTTATTTACTACTATTTCAACTTTGTAAGTTTACTTCACCTTGTCATTAGTGTTAATGAGTATCTAGAGGATGTCACTTACTGTTCCTGTAGCTGTAATCTATTGCTCACTGTGTGGGGCCCCTCTGTACTGTTAGGTGACACTTTTCCTCGGGTTAGTCTTGTTTTCATCCTTGTGACTATGTAAAACTTGGTTAATCATTTACAGCGTCCTTAATGCTTTACCTGAACTTCGCGTCACTGGTGCTTCCTAAATCAATGACTGGGGGACACAGGGAAGTTTAGGGCAGTGAAACCGTTCTGCCTGGTGCGATAAGGGTGGATATATGTCATTTTACACAGTGGTTTTCTTGTGGCTTCATCTACGGCCATTTGTGACTACGCTGCATTTACAGCAGGTACTTTTAGTCTAGTGTTCTTCCCATGTTATTTTTCTCATGTACATCAACGATATATATTTGTAATTTCTACTTTTATTTCCCCAAGTTTTTGATGTCTGCTTGATCAGTTATCAACTCAGATCAGCTGACGTATCTTAGAAACAGTATTTTTCTGTTCTCTCTCAATTCCTGTTACTTTAAAAAAAAATGCTTGTGCATTTTTGGGTCATGAAACATGAGATCGTGCAAAGGATTGCACACCATGCCATTATGAGTATGGAGTCGGTGTTGGCCGAGCTTACTGCTTAAGCTGACTCCAGCCTGGCTTGGCATAAACCCATGATCCTACTTTCTTTTGTTTACATTTTCATGGAGTATTCTTGCTATGTTTTTTTCCACTCGTCTGTGCCTTCTTGTCAGATTTTCTCCTTAAAAATAGCTGATGACTTGCAATTACTTAGTAACGAAGAGTCCGGGGTAGTGCGTTTTTATTGCTGTGACAGTGGGTATTTATTTATACAGAAAATAACCTTACTCTTGCTCAAGAATTTGGAGATTGACAAATCCAAAATCAGGTGGAGTCATGGGCTGCGGCCTCTGCGGCCTCAGCCCTGGCAGGAAGCTGAGGGGTAAGTGCTGGACAGGAGGAGGAGAGGGGCCTGAGTCCCGCGACAGGGGTGCGCACCCTGCTCCTGAGTCCCTGCCCGGCTCCGCACCCTGCGCAGCGTAGTGCGCTGACCCAGGAGAGGCCCCGAGTTCCAGCCCTGGCTTCAGGGGGGACGCGCATATGCAAACCAAAAACGTGCTTTCTTCAAATCAGTGTTCAGGCCCTTTTCATCTACTGCTGAAATAGATCTGATTTTTCTCTATCCACATATTTTGGTGCCTTTAAAATAAATCTTCAGACATTGATTTCGTGGTCTGTATCACCTTTGTTTTGTGTGTGTGTTTTATCATGTATCAGATGGAAAAGGAAATTTTCACTGCTTTCCAAAATAGAAAAATGTGCTCAGAATGCCTGAGAATGTAGAGGAAAAGACACTGCCAGGTATAAAATTGTTTTCTGAAGAAGGCAGGCGTCCTGCCTCGTTTTCTGGAATGCACTTTTTCTCAGACGTTTTACCCGCCTCCCTGAGGAGTCCTGCTTGGCGCTTGGTTGGACCTATGTCCCCAGGGTGACTGCTCTCACCCATCTGTCCCGCGCCTGCAAGGAGCCCGCACGCCACAAAGGGCTCCCCGAAACCCTTGGCTTTCTCCCTCCCTTCCGCTCGCAGGCTCAGAGTGACAGTGCCGTGCAGTGAGGCACATTCTCTCTGCCACCGCCTGCAGGTCTTTTCAGAGGCTGCCTTCTTCCTTCTGTATTATCCAAACGGACAAACATCTTTCCTTGATACCTTCTTGTTTATTTCAGCAGAGGAAAGACTGAAGTGAAGTGTTAAAAATTTTAATATATGTTACACATATATATGCAGAAATTTTATATTTGCATATTTTATATTTTATAAGATTTTATATTTTATTTTATTCAATTTTATATTTTATAAGATGGTAAGTAAGTGCAGCTCGGCAGAATTGAGAGGTTTTTTTGCTAGAATTATCCACATAATTAATTCAACTTTTAAGTCTTCCTTTGAGTTGACAAGGGCACATATAGACAATGCATTTTAATGTATTAAACATTAAAGCAAAAACATATAATGTTATATCAGATTTTACCGACCTTGATGGTTTTAAACATTATGCAATTATTATCCTGAACAATTATGGTAGTAGAAATAAGAGCTCTGTCCAAAGTTCGATCCACCTTTTACGTTTGCGACTTTGAAAGGTTAAATATCACAGGATTCATCCTTCCGGGAACAGAAAGTCGTCTCTGAAGCCTGCTTACCGGTTTTTCTCCCTCCTGGTAGATATTTCAACACAAAGGTCATTCCTCATCTTCACTGTTTTCCAATGTGTATGAAGAATTTTGAGGTGTTTAAAATATAATGTGATGGGAACTTGTACAGTTATTGTCATTTATTTTCATTGATAAATGAAATAATGAATGATGATGAAAAGAATTCCAAATTGGTATGTGAAAATTTGAGTAACATTTTTACCAGTAAGTGGTATATGGACTTCACATCTGCTTTCTGCCATAATTATGTTAACATTTTAAAATAAATTATGATTTGAATTATGTAGATAATTACTTTATGCCAATTTTTATAAAATCAAAATAAGAAAAATGTCTGATAGCAAAACTGGTTCTAACTACAAAAATTATATAAAGAACAGATGTGGACCAAACTACATAAAATAATTTAGTTAATAATTAATGTGATTATATTTTCATAGCCATATAGGGTAAAATAGCACAAGTCAGAATATTAGCATACGTAAAAATATATGAAACAAGTAAGAAGACTTGAATGACTTAATGGAAATATGGTTAAAGCGTGTGACTGAGCCCCTCATGCAGTACGGCACATAATGCCCAGTAAATTCATCTGACCGATCAGTGGTGAGGGAATGCAAGACTTCAGGTGGAAAGGTATGTAAACTTAAAATAAGTCATCTTCTGTCTCCCAAAGATTTAGAGTGATGCTGCCAAGGGCAGAGGTAGAAGCAGGAATTTCTATGACCTGTGGTGGCATAGCACACGTTCCTGGAGGTTACTGGTCAACCTGGATGAAAGTGTTTCTCTATGTGAGATAAGATGACACAGTGAATCCCAGTCAAAGAGGTTTGCCCTTGTGAAAGTATGAACACACACACCACATACCACACACACACACACACACACACACACACACACCCATGCACGCAAATTTCTATTTCTTTGTCTCTGAGGAAAATATACTGTCCATGATATACTGATATGTTTACTTCTTAAAGTGTTTTTTTTTAAATCTTCTTAATTGAAGGGAGTGATTTGCAATTCACCATATTTATTGTTGTACAAAATAGTTTTCTGACTGTAGAATTTAGGAGCTGTTGAAGTTTTTAAAAAGAGTTTTGAATTTGGCTCAGTGTACTTTTGGCCTTAGCTAAATTTTACAAGGACCTGGTGTTTACTTCAAAAAATAGTTCCTTACATGCCATGGTATTTTAGATACTCAAGCTCTTTCTATGCCTTGTTTTGTCTTTAATGTAGAAAACTTCTCTGTTTTTCTATGTGACTACATTATAATGTATATTGTTCTAAAGAGTTACTTTGAAGAAAAAGAAGAAAGGGAAAGTTTAGAAACTCAAATATTTGTTTCTCAGAACAGGGAGACATGATCTAGTGGCAGAGTAACAAATGTGGTAATGTCCAATTTTAAGTTTATGGTTAAGGTCATGATTGTTCCTTTCATTACTTTGCTTCATAGAACACATATTACATACATTTATTTAATGTCCTGACATTTCTAAAAGCAAATTCAACTTGAAAAATAGCTGATGCTAACAAGGGTTTCTCCACTTAAGAAAAGTTACATATATTTTAATTCTATGCAATGCTAATATAATAATCCTTAAAATTATAAATGGTAATTAGCAATCAGAATAAAATACTATAAACCAAATTGTTAGATTTTTTTCAAGGTTGCTTAACTGTGTTCAATGTTTGACTACATTGATTAGTGTTGTCCCTGGGTGGCAATTGTCAATAGGAGCATACAAAGTTCTATATGGTGATACTTGATTAGCACACTAAATGATACTCTTGAATTCCTCAAGTGGAAAGAACTTAGCATAAGTGAGCTCTCATTGCATCATTGAAACCTCTCGATTGTACTACTGCTAATTAGCACCAACAACCATGTTATTAGGATCTTTCTCCCAGAATAATGGAAACAGAAGAGTGTAGGAATAGAATCCATAATTTTGAAGGTGTTTTAAAATTGTGTTTCTCTGACTCACCATGAAATATCTGATTCTCCCCATTCTCTTTAGCAGTGGGCAGCTTAGTATCTCTCTGACAAGGCCATTGTTCTGATTTGAGTCTAGATATCCCTCCAAATCCTCATGCAGTTTGAGATGGGTAGCTGAATCTAGAGTTTGTGACTGATTCATAATGTAATGCTGGGATTAAGTAATTGCTGAGCCTGTCTGCTAATTTGATTGTTTTCATTTTTTTGGTCTTATTGCTTTTGCTGTCTTCTGCTGCCATGAATGGTTATCTCTTTGCCATGTGCCACCCTGCCTTGGAGCCAGCTGATCATGGACTGAAACCTCCACAAACAGTCACATAACCTCTCTTAACTTTGGGTGTCAGGTGTTTTCTCTCAGCAATGAGAGAAAAATAACTAAGACAGACATTCTGTTTGGGATCCATTAGATCTTGACTTTATTCTAAGTTCTTTGATTGAATCAAAGTCTAGGAAAATATTTTTAATTCATTCATCTAAATCATTCTAAATTTCTGCAACTTCTGAAAACTATATATTATGCATTTCCCATCTGTGTATGAAAATGAAGTTGTGGCCATATATATCTCATTATGAGCTACTGATTTTACTAAGATGGAGCCCAGGATTCTACATTATGTCCAAGCCATAGGTGTCAACTGTGTCTTTGCCTTCACTCTGTTCTTGCTCTGTCGCCGCGCAGCTGCAGTAGTGGACAGCAGTTGGCTGTTTCCCTCCTCTCCCAACCTCTAAGATGGGACTTTTTCTCTCCCAGTTCTGCACAACTACAAATGTATGATTTCTCCCATTTCCGCAAGTTTGGAGAGTGCGGATTATATAAGAACCTCTGTAAAAGGTCACAGTGAGAGTGTCAGGCTCATTTAAGCAAAAAGTTTTACAGCCTTTACTGCACTGTCTCCTTGGTCATTAGGACAAGTGGTCAAAGGCAAAGTGACAGAAATACTGTAGAAAGTAATTTAAGAGGTATGTGTAGCTATAAAATGACACAATCACCGAGTATCTAAATTCCATTCCTTTAAAAATCTTCCTAGGTTTTATGGACCACAAATTTACAACAGCCAGTTTTATGTATTTCCCTGAGGGATGAAGAGGGGCTTGGGATTTTTGGTATTACCCTTCTGAGATTTCCCATTACCCCATGTTATGGATTATAAACTGGTGGTCAACTTAACGCCAGCTGGATTTCATCAGCAGGATGCTGAGCATAGATGTTTCACCTGAGGAAAGTTTCCAGCATAAATGGAGATGTGGAGAAGGAAAAGATACACATTAGTGCATTGAGGCCTTGTGGGTTTTCCTACATGTTGCTGTTTGAGCCGTTGGTTCTTCTGGAGAAGCTCTGGTCCTCTCATCAAGCACTGCTTCCTGGCTCCAGAGGGGAACACATGTGTCACTTGGTCTCCAGGATGACTTGTCATGCTGGCTTCCTGGCATGTATTCGACTGTGCTTGTCATAAGAGGAGCTTGGGACCTCCATGTTGCTGAGGATGGCTGTGGTGCTTTCCAGGACAGCCCAGGTCTTGCTGTGAGTGTGACTTCTCAGCTCCAGCATAGAACCTTCAACCCACCAGCACAGCTCCTTCACTCCACTGGCATAGACTTTCTGGCTTCCACCGCTGAGCTTTGGGCCTTCCCAGCACGGATCCATAAAAGAGACTGGCGTGAGTCTTTCTTGTGGGCTCTGGACCTCCAGCTGGACTTGTGAGCTGCATTATCATGAGTCTGGGTCTTCATCTGGACTCATGTGGGACATTGCTGTGGGATTCAGGCCCTTGGCTAAATATTCTATGTCTTTAGTGTTGTGGACAGATTTCCTTCACTTTCTTGTGTTAACTCTGTGTGACCATCCTAAAATAATATTAAAAACTCCACGTCCTGATTCTAATTGTTCTCTGTACAACCACTGACTACAACACTCCATTAAAGCTGGGCCATCCTCTCCCACCTGAAGCTAAGTGTAATGACAGGAAGATGTAGTCTAAAATCATCGCTGCCTTTTGAGTTATCTGATAATCCCTTCTCCAATCAGTAAAGGCCAAGGTTCTGGCTGCCTCATGGCCTTTTGTTCCTGGTGAACAACTGATCATGCCAGATCCTCACTGTTCCATCATTTTGTCCTTTTCTCTTCCTTCCTTCCTTCCTTCCTTCCTTCCTTCCTTCCTGCCTGCCT